>JAJEJO010053505.1:0-61217 GCA_020662805.1 Glaucomys volans
CACCTCTTTTCCTGTTGTATATATCACCTTTGTTGACAATAAATTATTTTTTTTTAATTAAGAGAGTTCCGTGTGGGCCATCATTGGGGGAAGGGTCCTCTTAGAACAAGCCCCGGGGGCAGGAGGGCTGGAAGGTAGTCATCGGTGGAAGCCAGAAGGCCACCTGTCCCAAGGATGGCGTAGCAAGCACCAGGGCAGGACTTTTGCCTGGGCCTGTCATCTAGGCCTGGCCTGGTGTCAGGTCAGGGCATCTTATTCCCACTCTGGAAATGGGGTCAGAAATGCATTTTAACAGATTATATCTTCTGATGCCTGGCAGGCCTCTGTCCAAACAAGGCCACTGTGAGGTCCAAGGACAGTCACACCCAAGGAGCTGAGGGTCATGACCTTTCTGAGGTGAAGGATCCCAGTCTGTCTGCAGGTGAAGAGATGATGGTGGGTGGGTGACCCTGACAGCCTTCCCTTCTCCAGCCACGTAGGTCTGCACCCTCTGCCGCATGGCTTCATCCCACCTCTCCTGGACTTCACTGAACCTGGGCCATTATCTGGTTACCCCCATTGCCTGGACCATGGGCCCGTTTCAGGGCTCTTCAGATTCTGTAAGTCCTGAATAAATCCATCTCAGGCGGAATCCGTGGTCTTGCCATTTCTGGTGAGATGGAGCTCACAGGCAGCTCTGTCTTAGACCCCCAGTGGCACTGTCCTGTTGAGAACCTACCCACATGGTGAGTACAACTGAATTCCCACAGCTCCTGTGAAGTGAGGTGCACTTTAGGAGAGGTGGGGAACAGGCCTTGGAGGGCATCATTCCCATAGAACACTGACCAGAAAGGTCATCTTCGTCAGGAAGGGTATGAAATGTGGGGCTGTGCACCAGCCTGAGCTGGTGTTACCCGCGGGTCGGGTGAGTTCTTGAGTTGTGGTCCTTTCCCCTGATAATCTTGGGAGAAGGAGCCTGAGAATGTACAGGGTCCTTGTCCAGAGGAGGCTAAGACAGGTGTGGAGAGAAGGCTGCAGTCACGGATTCAGGGTACTTTGTGTCTAGCCACTGCATGGTGGCAGGAGGGCCACGGAACTCTCCACCCGTTTCTGCAGATGGGCAAAACTTGTGTACTACCTAACAGGAGGAATAAAATAATGCTGAAAGTCTGGCTTTGAAAGCACAAGTGTTCATCACAGGTGATCCTGTACGTCAATGGTGTGACTGTGTTTACATTTATATGCCGATGTGCTTTTAAGACAACATGGCTGTGTCGCTGAGTGTGTACACTCGAAAAAGCATATATAAAAGTTTGTTGTAAAATTGTGATGCCAATGCACCTTTGCTTCTATTATATGACTCGTGGCCCCCTAGACTGTGAGCTCCTCCTGGGCAGGAACCAAGTTGCATTGACTTTGTTTTCCTAGTGCCCTGCATTGGGCCTGGCACATAGTAGGTGCTCAATAAATGTTTTGTCAAGTACCTTCTTGGTGTGCATTCCTGTGTGACATTTTTGCATGCTGGTCTCTAGGGTGTGGTTCTCTGCACAGGGACCTTGCCATTGTGACTGGCTGACCTGATGGGGTCTTTCCTGCCTTGGCCAGGACCCTAAGTACTGAAGGACCAGGAGCTGCCTGTGGACCCCTGAGTTTGCAGGGAGAAATGGAGAGTGGGGCTGAGGGCATGACTCCAGCCTAGAGTGGGGAGGACAACTGGGTGGAAGTGACGTCTCAGAACCCCCTTGCTTGAGAGTCCCTCCACCTCCAGCCTTGTTATCTTGGTGCAAAACAAGACAAGCACCTCACACGAATGTCAGTCACCCTCCACATACACCCCAGGCCTGGTGGTGGCATCTTTCCCCAAGTGTGGTGTTGAGGTCCCAGCCACCAGCTTGGGGAAAGGGGTGGGGAAGAGGATGCTGCTGCCCTAACTACCTCCTCAGTACTCCTTTGCTTCCTAATCAGCCACCTCCTGCCCTGCCCCTGCCACTGCCTTCCTTGAGATTGTGACGAGAGCCTTTGGGATACCTAAAGAAGAACAATTTTTTTCTACACTCACAATACTGCAGATATCAGATTGGTGGCAGGGAGGGTGGTGGTGGGGATTCTCACACAGGTTCTCCAACCCTCTGACACCAGCTGGATGCCTGACTAATTATGCAGTAAGTAGGCGAAGTTGGACCCTATAGGTTAAGGGCTCAGTTCCTCTACACCAACTGCAAGTCCCAAGTTGTCACTAACCAACCAGCCCCAAATTAGGAGTTCCCCAGCCCCCTCCTCGGGCTTGTTGATTTGCTCTAATGGCTCACAGAGTTAAGGGAAACATTAGTTTTACTGGTTTATTATAAAGCATGTCAGGAGCAGGTGCAGCGGTACTCACCTGTAACCCACCTGTAATCGCTGAGGCAGGAGGATCACGAGTTCCAGGCCAGGCTCAGCAATTTAATGAGGCCCTAAGCAACTTGATGAGACCCTGTCTCAAAATAAAAAAAGGGGGCTGGGGATGTGACTCAGTAGTTCAGCGCTCCTGTGTTCAATCCCCAGTACCAATAAATAAATAAAGTTACAAAGAATAGATCAACAGCCGGATGACAAAGACATTTAGCGCTTGGTGTGCAAGGGTCCTGAGCAGGAGGCGCGGTCCTAGGGAACTGGATTGTGCTGACCTCCCCGCTGATCTGGAAGCTTGGAGGGTTTTCACAGAGGCCTCATTAGGCATACCTGATTAAATCTTTGGCCTTTGGTGAGTCACTCACTCTCCAACCCCTCCTCCCTCCCCGGAGGTCAGAGGGTGGGACCGAAAGTTCCAATCCTCTGATCACGTGTTTGGTTCCTCCGGCTACCAGCCCCATCCTCCGAGTCACCTGAGCTTGAACTCCGGTGTGGCGGAAAGGGGCTCATTATGAATAACATCAGAGGCTTTGGTTGCTCCAAGGGGTTTCGGACCTCTTTGTAGCCAGCCAGGACAAAGACCAGAGATAGATTTTGTGTGTGTGGGGGGGTGCTGGGGATTGAACCCAGGGCCTTATGCATGCAAGGCAAGCTCTCTACCAACTGAGCTATATCCCCAGCCCTAGATTTTCTTTTTATATCACAATACCGCTAACCATTTCTCCGCCCAGGGCAGAACCAGGAGACTGGGAGAAAGAAGCTCCTTCCCTCGCTGAAGAGGAGCGGGCGCTGCGGGGGCGTGGCCAGGACGGGGCGTGGCCAAGATGGGTGTGGCTGCGGAGGGGCGTCCCAGGGACGGGAGCAGCGGCGCGGTGTGACTCTTGGCCCCTGAACCTATGGATGCTCCTCCAGCCCCAGGTCCCGATCCTCTACGTTGAATGATGTGTTCACATGGAACACGCGCGCACACGCACGCACGCGGAGCTGGGCTCAAATGAGACATGGTGCACTGGGGGCCATTTGTAAACTCAAGTCCTGCCTACCCTTGAGGTGTGGGAGGCTGGGAGGCTGGGAGGGCTTGCAGCCTGTGACCAACCCCGCCCCGGGGCTCTCTCAGAGTTCACACAAGGGGGAACGGGGTGCAGTGGCTCCGCTGTGCTCTGTGTCTGCCTTCCCACCTTCCCGGGGTCAGGTTCCCCAGACCAGGACCTTGACAATACCAAATCTGGACAGTCCCTTTCTCCCCCATTCTAGGGACAGATGTGCCAGCCTCCCCAGAAGACTTTTTGTCTTTTCCAACACTAGCTAAAGCGTCAGATCTCCAGGTCCCCACATCTAGGGGGCAGAGGAGGCAGGAACAGTCGGGGAGCGGGTGATGGCCCCTCAAGATGAGGATTCCACAAATGTTAGTGAAGGAGCCCATGGGCAGGCACTGTGCTGGGAACTGCGGAGCACCAGGCACCACCCTGACATCTTCTCAGGGTGTCACAGGACAAGAGATATCTTTGAAGGAAGATCTGACGAGTTCTGGAGAGAAGGGGCAACGTAGGACCAGCGGGGTGTGTGGCCCACCTAACAGTGCCAAATGCATAAACCAGTTTCTTTAGAGAAGTAGATACATAATCAAGGAGGGAGAAACAGCTTCCCGGTGGTGGGGGTGTGAGTATTTACCGAGGGACAGTTGCTCAGGCTGGATTGGACATGGGGCCCAGGTGGAGCCCAGAGGAGCAGATGGTGCACCCTTTCCCCCTGTGCTTGCCCAGTGCCCTCGGGCTACATTTTTTTGGTAGACAGAGCCACTCACTCCCTGATGCCGGCTTCCTGGAGACTCATGGTAAACACCGATTCTCCACATTCACCCAGGAATGTGCACATAGACTGAATATTAGATGATATTAGGAAACACTCATTTTCTTTTTTTGCTGTTCTGGGGATGGGACCCAGGGCCCTCACACATGCTAGGCAAGTGCTGCACCCCTTGTACTTTTTACTTTTTGGTTGGGGGGAGCACTGGGAATTGAACCCAGGTGTGCTCTACCACTGAGCCACATCTCCCCAGTTGTTTTTTATTTATTTATTTATTTATTTATTTATTTATTTATTTATTTATTGGTTCCAGGGATTGAACCTATGGGCTTTTGCTACTAAACTTCACCCGCCCCCAGCCCTTTATTTTGAGACAGGTTCTTGCTAAGTTGCTTAGGTCATCACTGAGTTGCTGAGGATGGCCTCAGCCTTTAATTTCTTTAGTTTGAGACAAGCTCTCAACAAGTTGTTGAGAGTCTCACTAAATAGCTGAGGCTGACCTTGAACTTGCTGTCCTGCTGGGAATACAGGCAAATGCTGCTGTGCTTTGCTGGTTCAACCTGTTAGAACTTTTCTTTCCTCTTTTCCTCCTTGTTCCTTTTCTTCCTTTCTTTCTTATGCACACAGTGGTTTGTTCCATAGACAGATTTTCTCCATTCCGGATCTGGTTGATCGCATACATGTCCATGACCTTGTCTAGCAATTTCGTCCAACCACCGAGCCACATCCGCAGCCCTATTTTGTATTTATTTAGAGACAGGGTCTCGCTAGGTTGCTTAGGACCTTGCCAAGTTGCTGAGGCTGGCTTTGAACTCACAATCCTCCTGCCTCAGCCTCCAGAGCCACTGGAATTACAGGCTTGCGCCACTGTGCCTAGCCCCATATTAACTCATTATTTCTCACAAATCAGCCCTTTGAGGCAGGGACTCTTATTGTCCCCTTTTAACAATGGGAAAGCTAAGGTGGAGGGAGAGGGAAGGGCTTGCCTGAGATCACACACAGTTCCCAAGGGGCAGGCTGGGTCCCGCCAGGCAGCCTGGTGGCAGGCGGGTGTGTTTGCTTGTCACTCTGTGCTGCTGTGCTGCCTCTCAGGAGTCTCCATTCCTGCTCCCATAGCAAGGGACCAAGCATCCCTCAGCTTCTAGTTTGTTTGTTTTTTTTTTTTTTGGAACCAGGGATTGAACTCGAGATGCTCGGCCACTGAGCCACATCCCCAGCCCTATTTTGTATTTTATTTAGAGACAGGGTCTCACTGAGTTGCTTAGGGCCTCGCTAAATTGCTGAGGCTGGCTTTGAACTCGCGATCCTCCTGACTCAGCCTCCCAAGTCGCTTGGATTACAGGCGTGCGCCACCACGCCCGGCTGCTTCTAGTTCTTAATTAGTAAACCGGCAGTGCCCTTCTGCGCATTGTTTGAGAACTAAACGTAATAATGCAGCTCTCAAGTTCTTAGCCAAAACCAATAAAGGAGAAGAAGAGCAGAGGTTCCGCCCTGGTGTAGCTTACAGGTGAGTCATGGCTGGGGTCGGGGGACATCCTACCACCAATACTAAGAGGCGCGGTTTTTCATGTTCTGCCATCTCTGACATGTCCTAAGTTCATTCAGTGTGACATATGTCAGTGGGATAGAGTGCTTGACAGAAATTCAGAGACGTTGAGACAAATAGGGTAAAGGCTCTGTAAGATGGAGGGGTGTCTGCCAAGTCAGAGTGCGGGAGCAGGTCTTGCTTCGTCCCAGCCATCTCTTCTATTATTAATATTTATTATTTATCGGGGTGCTGGGGTTTGAACCCAGAGGCACTTTGCCACTGAGCTACATCCCCAGCCCTTTTTATATTTTTATTTTAAGACAGGATCTCACTTAGTTGCTTAGGGCTTTGCTAAGTTCTTGAGGCTGGCCTCAAACTTAAGATCCTCCTGTCTTAGCCTCCTCATCCACGTGTGACAGGCCTGAACCACCACTCCTGGCCTTATCTAACTATTTTTTTGCAGGGTGAGCTGTGTACCGGGGATTGAACTCAGGAGCACTGGATCACTGAGCCACACCCCCAGCCCTATTTTGTATTCTATTTAGAGTCAGGGTATCACGGAGTTGCTTAGGGCCTCGCTGTTGCTGAGGCTGACTTTGAACTCAACTCGTGATCCTCCTGTCTCAGCCTCCCCAGCTACTGGGACTACAGGCCTGTGCCTTAGTCCCAGCCCCATCTGAATGACCAGAGGACAATTCTGGGCTGCTCCTCTGTTCCCCTTCCCTGCCCCGCAGTGGCCTGAACTGGTTAGGAGAAGAAAGAGTCACAATGTTTCAGCACCCTGAGAACAAGGATGTCTTACTCCAGCACCTTTGTTTGCCGGAGGCTTTTTGCCTGTACTGGGGCAGAGTTGCTCCAGTTCTTTGTGCCAGTCAGAGGCGGAAATCCCATGGCCCCTTCCTTTCCCTGTTCCAGTGGGAGTACAGGTGACCGGGAGGACTGCTCCTATGGGTTTCTACCTGGGCTGGGGCCTGTGGTGGCTGCTTTTACTTCTGTTTCTTTAGTTTTCAGCTGTTCCGGTTGGAAAGCTTGGGATCATCCTTAACTCCTCTCTCTCACAGACTCCCATCTAGAAAGCCTGTTGCCTCCACCTTCTGATCCAGCCACTTGCCACTGTACGGCTCCGGCTGCCCAGCCCCAAGCCACTGCCATCTCTCACTTGATCGACTGGGAAAGCCTCCTCCTTGGGCTCCAGGTTTCGGCTCCTGCCAGGCCCCTTCACCACTCGGAGCCCCTGAGCCAGCTGGATCATGCCACTCCGGGCATTCCTTTCAGTCTGAGGGAAAGTCAAAGCAGCGGCCCCCAGGCCTGGCTCTCCTCCCCTCTCTGCTCTCTCCTCCCATTCCCCTCCTCACTCACTCTTGGTTTCCCTGATCTTAAACAATCTGTGTGCTCCTACCTCAGGGCCTTTTCCATCGACTTTCCCTATTCCTGGAATGCTTTCCTCCAGGTATCAGAGGAGCTCATGATCTCTTTTCTCAAGGGTCACCCTTCTTCTGAGGCCTACACTGACCACCTGCAGACACCAACTTGGGCTGAGGATGCAGTTAGTGGTAGAGCACAGGCTTAGCAAGCTCCAGGCCCTGAGTCTGATCCAAACAAAAGAAAACCTTAAACTAACTTGTTTTCTACTTGCCTTTGCTTCTGTAGTCCTGATCTGCTTAGACTTGTTTTTACCACTTATTGTCACTATAATGTTTGTTATCTGCATTCCCCTAATTGAAAAATTCTCCCCAGCTGGGCATGGACACATGCCTGTTATCCCAGTGACATGGGGGGATGACGCTGGACAATCACAAGTTCCAGAGCAGCCTCAGCAACTGAGCGAGGCCCTGAGCAATTTAGCAAGACCCTGTCACAAAATAAAAAATAAAGACAAATTGGGGATGTGGCTCAGTGGTTAAGTGCCCCTGGGTTCAATCCCCGGTACCAAAAAGAAGAAAATTCTTTGCCTCATTTGTTCACTGATACAGAGTCTTGTACATAGCGGGTGTGTAACAGATTTGTTGAATGAATTTGCAAATTGAGAGCAGGGTAAATGTGTGTGAGAACTAGGTGGCTTCCAGGATTTGAGTAGGTGACATCCGAACTGGGTTTGGAAGTGCATCTGGAGATAGGTGATTGGAACCGATCAGGGTCAACAAAGGCACAGAGGTAAGAGTGTTTGGTGGTGGGGCAAGAGTTGGGGAGAAGTGTCCACCAGTGACATTTAGTTGGAGTAGATATTAGCAAGGTAATTTGAGGCCAGATTGAGTAAGGTTTTGAATGGGGCCAAAGGCTTCTACAGTCAAGACTGGCTACATAATTTGTGGGGAACAGTGCAAAACAAAAATGAGGGCCCCCTGGGTAAAAAAAAATTCAAGACAGTGACAGTGGTGCATTAAACCAGGCTCCAGACTCTTCTGAGTGCAAAGATCCATTTGATTGCACAGGTCACAGGCCCACGACGCCAGCCAGCCTTGCCTGCAGCCCATGGGGAGCTGGCAATAGTGTTCTAGCAGAGCGGAGATGTCATTGGAGCTGGGCTTCGCAAAGACTATTCTGGCATGTCCAGTGGCTGGACAGGAGGGAGTCTGGCCAGGGAGACTGGCTGGCAGCCTTGTGCAGAGCTGGAAGGAAGAAGAAGGGAGAGGAGATGTGGGGGTGAGCCCAGGATTAGGGCTTGAGTGAGAAGCCCAGAGGAGGCAGAATCCATGTAGATGAAGCATGGGCCAGGGAGAGACAGCTGAATGCACCTGCAACTGCCCTTGAACCCCTCCCCTCTCCCCAGCGCTCCAGACCTCAGCCTTGGAGGGAATATCCCCCACAGAAATCAGCAACGTGTCTCCCTTTGACCACCAGAGGGCAGATCATTCTCATGGATTTTCAGGTTGAATTTGGGGTGGGGGAGTGGAACGTGCATGGTCCTCTTCATTTCTTTCTTCCATCTTTTTGGGCATGCCTTCACCAAGTTCTTCCCCAGTGGTTGGGTGCCTGAATAGAGCTGCGGTGGAGCATGGGAGGTGTCCTAGAGTCCCGTGGATTCACTGAGAACCCTGGGTAGTTCCTGTGAACTTGGGAAGTTCCTACTCTTCACGTTGCCTCTGGTCTGCTATTTTTCTCATTGAGGTGACTGAGGACTCAACTAAAGAAGGGGTAGCTGGAAGTTGAAGTCAGCTGTAGGAGGTCCCCAAGCACTTTCCCCACGAACCCTGGGGCCTCTCTGTTCTGGTATCTTTGGGGACTTCTGGTCTGCTCTCCAGTTCCTTTGGGACCTCTGACTTCTGCCCACCTTAAACTGCAGTTGAGCCCTGGGAGAAAGGACCAGTTCCATCGGATGTGGTGGCGCACGCCTGTAATCCAAGCGACTTGGGAGGCTGAGTCAGGAGGATCACGAGTTCAAAGCCAGCCTCAGCAACTTAGCGAGGCCCTAAGCAACTCAGTGAGACCCTGTCTCTAAATAAAACACAAAATAGGGCTGGGGATGTGGCTCAGTGGCCGAGTGTCCCTGAGTTCAACCCCTGGTTCCAAAAAGAAAAAAAAGAAAGGACCAGTTCCAATATGTACAGGGACAGGTTGGAGTTGTAGAAATCTGTTTAGGTTACCTCCTCTTCTTGGTGGGACAGTAAGGGGAAAGTGAGGAATGGACCCAGGTTGCTACATGGACTTCCTGTTAGAATCAAGAGCTTCCAAAGCTGAGGAGGACATCAGAGTGCATAAATCCAATAAACTCACTTTACTGATAGGAAGAATGAGGCCCAAAGAAGGAAAGAAAAGGAATTTCTCAAGAGGTCAATTCTTTGCGCCATCCTGAGGAATCTTTTTTGTTTGTTTTTTCTTTTAGCACTGGGGAGTGAACACAGGCCCTGTGCATGCTAAGCACATGCTCTACCACTGAGGTACACCCCCAGGAATTTCTATTTTCAACGAGTGAGTTCCTTTTTTCTTTTCCATGAGTTCCTTTGTCTCAGAAGGAAAACTGAAATGTGAATTAAGATGAGAATATCTCTCCTGACTTAACCTTGTAGGACATTTAAAAAGGTAATTAGAATTCAAAGATGTTATTTCAAATGTCAACGCTGGAACAAAGGAATGGATCCTTTCAGTATAGGGAAGAGGAGCCTAACCTCAGAGATGTTATGGGATTTTCCAAGATCACACAGCATTTTCATTTGGTGGAGCTGGAGCCGAAATGCAGGGTCCTAGACACTCCTGCCTCTGGATGAGAAAACTGGTCTCGGACTTTGCAAAGCCCTGCAGACTAAACTGAGGGGATGTCAAATAAAAAGAAGCCAACATAGACAATGGTAGGTGGGTGGTAGGTAGACAGGTAATAGACTGACATTGCATTTGGCAGGTGACACACATGTTGATAGAAAGGCTGGATGATAAACAGAAGATGGATTTCAGACACGCAGACGGGAACCAAAGTATGCCAATGGCGGATTCGGCTAAAAGCTTTATTTTCCATTCGGTCAAATAGCACGCACAGGTGACCCACACTTCCTGTTCAAGATTTGAAAATAACCGAAAACTGACGGAAAGAAACGAAGAGTAAGACCCTGGACTACACAGGGAAATGACCCGGGGCTCGGCGAGCCTTCGGGTGTTGCCGGAAATGGCCGACGACCGCCCTCGGCTGAGCTGCGGGATGGGGGCGTGACCCGCTCTGCACGCGGAGCAGCTTCGGATGTTTTCGGAAACTGCCGAAAGCCATCTCGAAGTGGGCGGGGAAAGGCCGGTGGGCGTGGCGGGTGGCTCAGGAGAGCCTGGAGTCACTTCGTGGGTTTCCGTAAACAGAACCGAAGTTCGGTTTTCGGAATCGAAGAGGCGCGCGCGTTCCCGGGGGTTACCTTCTTCGGTTGTTTCCGGAATTTACCCTTAGTCGGTGGCTGAGAGGAGAAGGCGCGTCCCCCTCCCGTTCCTAGACGCTTCGGATGTTTCCGGCTGCAGCAGGCGGAAAGAGCCGAGGGCCGGCGGTGGTGGCGGCCATGTTGGGAGCAGCAGGTCCGGCGGCGGCTGCCTGTGTGCCGGGCGCGGAGCAGTGCCGCTGAGGGCAGGGGAGGAGCGAGGCAGGCGGCCGGCTGCGGTGGCAGAGAGTAGGCGGAGCGGCGCGGCCCGGCCGAAAGGCGGCACAGCCCAGCCGGGGGTCGGGGGGGTGCGGTCCGGAGCCGCTCGGAGCCGGCGCGGCCTAGCCCGAGCGGCGCATCCCCGGGCTAGCGTGAGCGGCTGCCCGGCCTCCCCGCACCCCCGGCCGGGGCCCATGCGGCGGGTGCTCCTACTGTGAGAAGCCCCGCCCGGCCGGGCTCCGCGCCTTCCCTTCACTCCCTTCCTCCAAGCTTCTCGGTTCCCTCCCCTGAGATACCGGCGCCATGTCCAGCGCCCGGACCCCCCTGCCCACGCTGAACGAGAGAGACACGGAGCAGGTAAGGAGCCCCGAGGGCTCCCCGAATTCTCTGGCTGGGCCCCTGCACCTTGCGGAGCCTCCTCCCTGCTCTGCTGTCCTCGTGCCGCTGCTGCCATACCGCAAACCTCGGCGGTCCTGTCATCTGGCTCCGGGATCCGGCCCCCACGTCCCCCTTCCGAGTCCTGACCTGGGACCCACCTCGTCCTGACTCCGAGCTGCACACTTGTCTTTCTGCCAACCCCTCTCCCCTCACCGCCCTCCTGCGCTCTTCCGTGTTACCTCCCCAGCTTCCCCTTCTCTTCCCTTTTTCTCTTAGGGGCCTTTCTGGTCTTCCTCCACCCACGCTTAAAGCAGCCACTCTCCCGCTCTTCGAATAACACCCCGCGATTTGCCACGGATTGTTGTCCACCTCTTTCAGCGTCTGCCTGGCCTTGCTTCCCCTCCGCCCGCACCGGTTTTCCCAGTCCCAGTCCTTGGTTTTTGCCCTCAGGGTCCTTGCCTGGGAGTGTGTTCTAGGTCCTTGTCCCCTTTCACTTCCCCAGCTTTTTCTACCCTGCTTCTTCCCATTCCAATTCGTGCTCTCCCTGTTGCTTGCAACCCACCAGCTCCACCCGCATCACCTTTCCAAATGGTTCGCCTACTCTTTGCTCATCACTTTCCCTTCTTTTCGTCAGGAGCTCCCTGGTTCCTGGCTTTGGCATGTGTTGCTTCCGTGTTTCCCATACAGCTGTCATGTGCACAGTTTTCCCACAGGTTGTCTTTGGGGTTCCAATCACCACTCCCTTTAGAGTCCGGATCCCTCCAATTCTCTTCCCTCTGTGGTTTGGCTTTTAAGTCTCTGGGCCTCCTGTTTCGCCCTGTGAGTGTTCTTCCAGCTTTATCCCTCACGTTGTGGTGGGAAAGACACTGGCTGTTGCAGCCCTGCTGTTGTAACATAACCTGTTGCTCACTGGGACACAGTCCCTGCTTTTCTGTCCTCTTACCCTGCGGTGAAAACCAGGATGCTTTCTGTCTCTCCACTCTGTGACTGTCCCTTCTCACAGTGTCTTCCTCCTGCTTGTTGCTTCCTGTTGCTCAATCTCACCCCATCTTCCTCACTATGTCTCTTATTCAGTGTTGCCTTTCAGGTCCATGTGAGTCTTCTGCCGGCTTCCTAGCATATTTATTCCCCAGCCCCATGGGCTCCGATGCATTCCCTTTCTATTGGCTAGTCTTTGTAATTCCCAGGAAGCTCACAAATTTTGCATGCTGGTCTCTTATGCTACAGGTCATCCTCCTGACCCTACACACTTCCCCTTATCCTGGTAACGACTGTCACCCAAGCCTTGCTTTTTCTGTGTTCTCATCTCACCTGAGCCAAAAGGCATCCACTTTCTTTCACCATCTCCAGTGTCCCTTTCTACCTTGTCTGTGGAGAGTTCCCTGCCTGGCAGGCCTGTCTCGATAAACTTTACTAGACCAAAAAAACTTGTCTTGAGAAAGGAGCCCTTCTACCCTGAGGCTGCAGTGCTTTTTGCATTCTTTTCCCTTGTTACATCCTTTGTTCCCTTTTCTCTTTGTATCTGGTGTGGTAGAGCTCTTGTCGCAGTCTCTTGCATATTAACCTCCTCTGCCAAACTTGTCTCTTTTCATTTACAGTGCATTTTTTGTTTTTTTACCCTGTTGCTCTTTGTCACCTGGACAGTTAAGAAGTTAAGAGGAGTCTGGACAGAGCTTTTCTCGGTAGTCATTGACCTTTTTGTTAATGGACTATTTGCTTCTGGGGTGCAGTAGGGGTTGAGAGGGAGGGATGGTTGATTTCTTTCACCACTGGGTCTGGGAGCTGTTTTTGCACAGTACAGTGGTCTTTGGAAACCAAGGAGTCGGGTCTGTGTCCCATAGTCCCTCACTTGCCAGCTGGTTCCCTCCTACCAGAAACCACTTTCTCCAGCCCTTCTTGAGGTTGCTTGCACCATCCTTTTTCTTCTCACAACCTTTAGTTTAGCAGATAGATCCTGCTAAACTGGAGAACTTTTTCAGACTGTTGATAATGAGCTGGTAGGAGGAGGCCAAGTGACTGGCACCTTCAGGCATTTGGGGAGTGGCTGGAGTGCCTACTCTCAGGCTGTGGGGGCATTGTGTTCAGCAGAGAGTAAGAGACTGCCTTGGCATGGTTTCTTGGTGCTGTTTATTAAATGGCAAGTGCATTATTGCCATGGTCTTTTTCTTGTGACGTGTGCACTGATTTCCTCTCTTCCTTACATGTCTAGCATACTGCTGAGCATGTGGTGGGGACTTGGTGCGTGTCCACTGATTTCAAGACAGCAGTCATGGGTGACCATTTTGGAATGTAAGCTGCTCTGTGATAACTTTATCCAGAGCAGTGGCTGCATACATTATCCTGCTCCAAATTATGAATTACTCATCCTGTCTCTACTCTTTCTGGACTTAAGTTCCCTTATAGTTCTCAGGATAGCCACTCACACTGTTGATGATATGTCAAGTCTCATCCCAGCGAAAGCCCAGACTTTGGAAAATTTTGGATGCATCTCTTCTAGGCAGATGCCTGTAATTCTGTTTGTTGATGTGCTTTGGTATGGAACCTCTGGCCTCATGCATGGTTGACAAGCGCTGTTATCACTGAACTACACCCCCAGCCACTGTATTCTTCAAAGGAAGAAAAAGACAAACTGGCGACTTCTCTGGTCGCAAGGACAGGGATGTCAAACATTGGCCTCCTTTAGAATAATAGATCATGTCACCAAGTGAAAGTAAGACCCCTTTTCTTGGTCCTATTGTAATTTTAGCATAAGTAGAGCTCAGTCATTGCAGTAACATTAACATTAGGAAATAAGCAAGGGATTTGGTTGTGCAATTTGTTCCCCCACAAAGGTCCACTATCACCTTATTTAAATTATTTAAACTTGTTTCATTAGTATGTAGGTAAACAAACTCTAATGGTGTCTGTAATCTATTTACTTGCTTTTTCTCCCCTATTCTTTGAAAATGTGGCTGATGAGAAGCTGTTTCTAGGAGCTCTTTGATCACATCTGAAACATACACAGAAAAAGGTTGAAGCATAAAAATAAGCCTTATGTTGCAGGGCGATTGCTTGTTGCTGTCAACTCTCCTTCTAACAGTGAAAGTAGGAGATAAAAGAAAGTCAAGCCCTGTCTTCGAGATGATTTTTGTGACACTTAATTCTAGATGTGTCACAGCCATAGATGACTTCTTTTTGCAGAAGGATTCTGACCTGAGGTAGTTTTGGGGTTTCTTAGTCTGTGAACTGAGCTTTCTGTTCACTTCTTTTCCAAATGGCTCTGCTGGCCTGGAGGCTTGGCAGTCCTGAAAGCAATCAGCAAGATGACTGCTCGTCTTCCAGCCAGTGCAGCAGTAACGGGCAAGTGTGGAGAAGGGTCCAACTTCCAGAGTTCGCCTGCCGCCAGCTAGAGCATTTGGTAACCCCTGGGGGAAGGGCCACACGGCTTTGAACCTACCCTCCTCTGGGGCTCAGGAGCTGAGACAGAGGGCTCATGGGAGAAAGCAGGAGCCTTTTGCTGCCCTGTGGGCTTCTGCTGCAGTGGTCAAGGGAAGGCACTGTCACCACTCTTCCAGAGTGTGAGTGGTATTGTACATTCTTTCAGATAGTTCAAGAAAGAGTTCAGAAGCCTTGATGAAAGAGGGCAAATCTAAGTTATAGGGTCCTGTACAGAACAGCTGAGCCACTGCACACACCTTCATTAGATCCTAGTGTCGATTCTGCCCAGGATAGCACTGGACGTTTTGTTTTTGATCTCCAGGTCAGCTGGCTGGGTTAGCTAGCATCCCAGTCCCCACTTTGTGAGTCCCCACTTGCTCTGGGTGCTGGTACTTGATTCTGGACTTCGACTCTGACAGGGGCTCCTTCATGGGGTTGCTGCCTTGTGCTCAAGGATGCGGGCAAATGTCTGATCACTGAACTTAACCTTGACTCTGCAAATTGTGATGAGGTGTTAATTAGAGCAAGGACTCTAGGAGCCTATGGATTTGCCATGGCATACCCTTTGAACCTGATGAAACTGCCTAGGTAGTCAATTATAATAATTTCTGTCCAATCTGTGGACTTTGGGAAGTCGCTGAACAGATGGATGCAAGGCAGTTGTTGAGAATTGGCCTGCTTCAGGTTAAAATTCAAGCTCATTCCAGGTTAGCTGAATCTTTCAGATTTTGACCAAAGATTGGGCTGGAGATACTTTTCAGCATAAATATCTTAAGCAGAGTTGATGCCTATGAGGTGGGAAAAGATGGAAATTCTGTTTGCTTGAGAGGTTTGCATGGTGAGATCTCTTGGATTCAGGACTCTCAGGCTACATTGTTTCCCCTTTGGAAGAGCGACCCAATTCCCAGTGGGCATTTGACCAGGACTGACCCAGGCCTTCATGAAGTCTTTGCCATTGAGCACTTAGCCACCTGGCTGGCATTTCCTTCTCCCAGGAGCTTCCATGACGTTCGTACATATGTATTATGTCGACTTGAATGAATATTTTATGCCTAGAGTGCAGTCAGACCTCAACTTTGTGGCCCATTATCGACAAGTGGGGTGGGGGCTGGGAGCCACCTTTGGCCCCCTGATAGTGTCTCTGCTAAATGGACTCCCCCAGCAGCACTTTGAAGCCCATTAATGGATTGGCATGAAGTAATCTCAGCGAATGGAAAGGGCCAGGAGGATGGTCATCTTCCTTCCCTGAGACTGCCTGGTGAGGCTTCCTGCAGTGCGCAGGAGCAGCCCCAGTTCCCTCTGCTTGGTTAAGCTATGGGCTGGAGGTATTCCCTTTTAGCTGTGGTGTTGTTGCCAGGCTCACCAATTTCCTATTAGCCGAAACTGAGAGGGATGTGGAAAGGGTGATGGAGTTTAAACCTGGCTGTTCCTCTTCCTTAGAAGCTCAGCAAAATGACGAACCAGAAAGGTGGCCGAGTTTCCTTCTCTTGATGGGAGATTCCAGTATTTGTACATTTTGCACTTGAAGCTTGGGTTCTCCAGGCTTTCTCCCAGCCTTCATCAGACACGAGTGAGTCACTGAAGTGTTAGCTGTGCATTTCTCCCCTTCTGTCTCAGCACAGGGAAGAGTAAGCCTTTACAAACCTTGTGGGGGAGGAAATCACCCTCTCCTGCTGCTGGCATGGAAAGAGGCAGGCTATCCCCAGGTTAACCCTGCAAGTTCTAACTCTCCCAGTCCAGTGTCATTGACCTACCACTGCCTGTTGGCATTGACCATTGAATGTCATTGCTCATCCTTTGGACAGGTGGTGCAGCTTATTCTGAAACAACCACCAAGAGAGAACCTGGCCCTTGGTTTGCAATTCTCTCAGGAGGCATCCTTGTTCCTTCACTGCCCACTGGCGCAGCAACTCCTCTGGGAATGTAGATAGGCTGGATCCCTTGATCTGCAGGTCTGTTTTTGTCTAGAGTAAAGTTTCTTGGTTTCTGTGGGGAGTTCTTTCCATGGATGTCTTGTCTTCAGGTTAGCACTCATTTTCCCTATTTCCTGATTCCGTCCCTTTCTCATTAGAAAGTGGCAACATGGGCCAAAATAAATGAATTTCCCATTATACACCAAATCGTTAATTTTAGACTTATAAAGCTATAAGATCATAGTGTTTGGTAGAAAAGAATGTGAGCTGGACACTGATATTGGTACCTGGGGGGTCCCCAGGGACAATTGAAGTGGGGATGAGGAGAAAGAGTAGTGTGTGCCTGGCTGTAGCTGGGTGCAGTGGCACAGGCCTATGACCCGAGCTACTCAGGAGGTTAGCCTGGGCAACCTGGGGAGACCCTGTCTTGAAATAAAAAATAAAATGGCCTGGAGATGTAGCTCAGTGGTAAAGCCCCCTTGGGTTCAGTTCCCCAAGTTGGGAGCAGGGACTGGACTGGTTCCAAGCCACCTTTGGCTTTTTCTTTTAAACATAAGAAAGGTGGAGCAGACCAGGGGCTTCTCTGTAGAACCAGTCCAGCTGGTTTTGAGCAGCCTTGGCCTATTTTCCTCTGTTCCCTGGGAAGTTGACAATGCAGAGGTCTGCCTCTTCTGGAGCTGTGTTCATTATAAACAACCCCCTGCCCCAAATACTCAATGGATCTTGGAGCTGGTTTTCCATTCCTGTGAGGGGCTTTCTTTGCACCCCATGCTGACCATCAAGGCCTCCAGTCTAACTTATACACCTTCACCGGAAGCTCTAAGGCACATCTTCTTTACTGGAACTCATTTTCCAATTCACAGCTTGGCAGAGGGCCCTCAGCCTGGCCAGGAGAAAGGGTCTGCTGTTGGCTACCCATTTGTCTGGACGGGAATCAGGACTTCTGATTCCTGGGCTGCTGTGATCTGGCTGTTAAATTCAGTGAGACCCCAGACCTTTGGGGTCAGTGCAGTGGGACTGTCTCCAGGCCTGCTGGGGAAGAGCAAGAGAGAATAGTTTTTGGTCTTTGGCAGCTCACAGAAAATTCAGCCACAGGAGACAGTTTGTCCTCTCCCCTGCTTGAGGTGAGAGGTAGGAGGCTCCAATGCTTGTGCCCCCTAAATAGCAGTAGGAAGGGTTTCTCCAGGAGTAGGACGGAGCCAGATTTGGGGCCTTGTGCAGCCATCAGTGCTGGAGCAGGTTTGTTTTCCCAGGCTCCTCACTAAGTAGAAAAATTCCCAAGTATGAAAGTTTGGTGATTTCTGAGTGAAGCCATTTGCAGATGGAGCTCCAGTGGTTGCCCTTGTCTTTGGGGGCTGGCAGCCACTGTCAGTTGCTGCAATGACCCACTCCTTGCTTCTTTTAAGTACCATTTTGCTGCAAGTTTGTTTTGATTACTGATATATGCAGGGCGTGTCTCCCCTTTACCTCCACCTTTAGACCTTTGCTTGTGCCATCACTTCCTACCTCCTCTCTACAGATGGCCACTGTGTACTATCTTGTATGTGGTGTTGGAGGCACTTGTGGGTTGTTACTTTCTCTTCTTGCTCATGCTTGTTTGGTAGTCTCCCCTGCGCCTCATCCTCGTTGCTGGGGATGGAATCCAGGGTCTCTGCATGACAGTTAAACACACAGCACTGTCCCTCCTTCAGAGTTTGAATGAGTGGTTCTCCAGTCACAGGAAGTGGGCCCTATTGGCTAGTTTGGTCTAGCATAGCATACTGCATGAGCTTCTGGCAGAACTGAGAAGAGATCTCACCACTTTCTGACTTCTGTCTAGTTAAATGGTTCCCCTGAGGTTAAGAACTGGTTTTGTAGTTAGACTTCCTGCATTGAACTCCTGTCAGCCTCTGTGTTGTCCTTAGCTTCCATGATCCCTCTGTGCCTATTTACTCAACTGTGAAATGGGAATAATAGGATATCTATCTTAAAGGTATAGTTGCTGTGAATATAAAAGGAGCTAATGAATATGTACAACTCTTAGAACAGCACCTGGCACAAAGTAATAATTATTGTCATTAATGTTGCAGTTGAGCAACTTAGTGAGTTTTCCCTGCATGTCCCACAACTCCTAATCAGTATAAGGGATGCATGTTGGAATATCTCTGTCATTGGTTGAAAGAATTTTGTTCTCCCCAACCTATTCCAGTTGTTAGGGTCCCATGGGTGTTTTTTCTACCATTTCTGTTTTGTTTGTTTGTTTTAGTTATTTATTTTATCTTTTAAGATGGGGTCTTGGGCCAGGGTTGTAGCTCAATGGTAGAGTGCTTGCCTAGCATGTATGAGGCATTGGGTTCAATCCTCAGAATCATGTAAAAATAAAGGTATTGTGTCTATCTACAACTAAAAAAAAAAAAAAAAAAAAAAGATGTGGTCTTCTTGTGTTGCCCAGGCTGGTCTCAAACTCCTTAGCTCAAGCCATCCTCCTACTGCAGCTTCCAGATATTATAGATGTGTACACCCCCCTACCCCACCAGTTTTACTTACTTGATTATTTAATTTTTTCACTACCAGGGGTTGGCCCAGGGGTGCTTTACACTGGGCTACATCCCCAGCCCTTTTTATTTTTTGAGGATAGAGTCTAAGTTGTCCAGGCTAGCCTCAAACTTGTGATCCTCCTGCCTCAACCTCCTGAGTACCTGAGATTTCAGTCATATGCTACCATGCCCAGTTTATTTATTTTTAACCAGTAAGTTATCCGAAAGAAATAGAACATAGTTGGAGAACTGTGTACTTTGGAGGGTGATTCTTTTAAAAAGTTAGGTAGTTCATTAAAAAATAAAAGGTCTCTAATATTAGGCAGTTTCGATTAAATTAAAAACCACCTGCTGCCTGTCTGTATTTCTGTGTCATGAAAGTTGATGGCAGTGTATGTGTAACCTCCTTGATGACTGGGAGGCCAAATCCAAAGTCACCAGAGCATAGATTTTTGTCTGAGTTGGGCTCCAGGTGTTAAGAGGGAGCCCTTAGGCTCCTCTCTGCAAGGCCCACCAAGTGCACAGATTTCCTTCATCACATCTGTTTCTTCATGCACACAGTATGGATCCTTTGGCCACAGGATAAGCCTCCTCCTTTCTCTTAGAGACCACATGGGACTTGTCAGCACATGATTGTAGGTTCCTCTTTCCCTGGCAGAGCAGGCCGCGCCTTCAAGGGCAGGGTCTCCTTGCCTCCCCTTTCAGAGTTCAGAAGGACGCAGTCATTCTCAGTTGCTCTGTGAGTTTGTGGACTTTGGATCTTGGGCTGAGATGATGGTCCCTACTGCTTCCTTTTTCATCTTCATCTCTTCCCGTTTCTGGTGCAGGGCTGCCTTGTCAGAGCAGTGAGTAAGATGCTTGGTTTTTCCCACTGCAGCTGTGGCCAGGGACAGAGGTGACAGCATCAATTCAGAGTTCATCAGGAAATTTTTTCCTTCGCTGTAGCCTCGTCTTTGGACCCCTCTGCCCACTTGTCGCACCCCCCGCCCCTTGGCATCCCTGGACTCCCTTCTTTCATCGTCCCTTTTGTGTTCCAGTTCATCTCAGGTCTTCATCCACTTGTCTTGCCCTTCCTTACCTGTTTCTGTGCTGTTTGTGTCATGGCTCCTGAGAGGGATCCTTAGTCTGAGAGCTCCTTCATCTGGAATGGGATCCGGCACTACCCACTCCTTTCTTTTTTCCATTCTTCTGATTTCTGTAAAATTAAGGATCTGCTGCTTTGGGAAACATGTTCTTTTTATGTCTCTGGAGCTACCTTCCTCACTAAAGCCAGGCTTGTCAACTTGACAACTTCTTAGGGACAGGGTCCTGGCTCCTGGTTTCCCTGGTGACAGTCTAAGCCAGTTTTGGGCTATTTTCTCTGACCCACCAGGAATGCCAGAAGCCCATACCCCGCCTTAAAAGATCTGGGAAGGTGCTGGGTGATTTTGGATGGCACAGTTTTGAACTTGGTCTAAATGTGGTGTGGGGTTCTGGGGGGCACTTAGACCCTTTTGGGTGGCATATGAAGTCAGAATTATTTCATTATAACATGAACATATATTTGTTTTTTACACTCTCATTCTCTCACCACCATACAGTTGTGTTTTCCAAATGTTAAATGATGTGTGATGACATCATCACTAATGGCTAATGAAATATACAGTTCTTTATAATTCTGTTTTCCTGGGGCTGGGGTTGTAGCTCACTAGTAGAATGCTTGCCTAGCACGTTGAGCCACTAGGTTTGATTCTCAGCACCACATAAAAATAAATAAATAAGCTGAAAGTATCATGTCCGGCTACAACTAAAAAATTTTAATTAAAAAAATAATTCTGTATTGTATTTTCTGGATTTATTTATTTATTTATTTATTTGTACCAGGAATTGAATCAAGGGGTGCTTAACCAACTGAGCCACATCCCCAGCCCTTTTTTACTTTATTTAGAGACAGGGTCTTGCTGAGTTGCTTAGGGTCTCTCTGAGTTACTGAGGCTGACTTTGAACTCCAGATCCTCCTGTCTCAGCCTCCTACCCTGTTGGGATTATAGGCAGTTTCCTCCACACTGACTATTTTCTAGCATTTAAAAAAAAAATTTTTTTTAGTTATAGAAGGACACAATACCTTTATTTATTTATTTTTATGTGGTGCTGAGGATCGAACCCAGTGTCTCACTCGTGCTAGGCGAGTGCTCTACCACTGAGGCACTACCCCAGACCCTCTGGCATTTTTAAGATAGTATTTTCAGGTGTAAATATGAAGTTTTCAGTGATGAGTTAGTTTGTTCTTTGTCCTTGTGCTCTTCCTCGCTTTCTTTGTTTTTGTTTTTCGTGGTGGTTGGGAACCCAGAGCCTGGAACACGCTAGGTAGGCACTCCACCCCTGAGACACACACTGGCTCTCTTTGGTTATTCCTGCTATAATTTCTCTGAAAAAACTCATTGTCTAATAAATCATTATTGAAATCTCAATATTTTCATGGCATCTTTATGGAAACAGCAAGAAGTAAGTACACCTTGTGAAACTTACTTGTAAAAAATTTTTTTTGGTGTCAGGGATTGAACTCAGGGGCACTGACCACTGAGCCACATCCCCAGCCCTATTTTGTGTTTTATTCAGCTGAGTGGCTTAGCGCCTCGTTTTTTGCTGAGGCTGGCTTTGAACTCGCGATCCTCCTGACTCAGCCTCCCAAGCTGCTGGGATTACAGGCGTGCGCCGCTGTGCCCAGCTTGTAGAAATTTTTGGAAAACTTTTGATTGAAAAAATTACTTCTAACCTAGCATTGAATTCTCCTTTGTCACTTTGTGTTTTGGTGCTGGAACTTTAACACGGGGTGCTTCATACGTCCCTGGGTCTTTTTTATTTTTTATTTTGAGATAGGGTCTCACTAAGTTGCTTAAATCCTAAGTTGCTGAGGCTGTCCTTGACTTTGCAGCCTCCTGCCTCGGCCTCCTGGGGTCACAGGTGCGCTGCCACACTGAGCAGTTTTACTTGACTCTGAACTAGAAGAAGGTTCGTGTTTCCCTGTAGTTCAGGGTGGATGGGGAGCCTTAGGAAGGGAAACGAGAAGACATGTGTTTTCGACCCTGAGCTACGATTTTTGTTTAAAGACACAGGAACAAACATACCAGCGAGTGTTGGGGGCTGCACTCCAGGGAGGCTGGGCAGAACTGCAGATGAGGGTTTTTTAAAATATACTTTTTAGTTGTTGATGGACCTTTACTTTATTTTTTAATTTATTAGTTTGTTTATTTATATGTGGTGCTGAGGATTGAACCCTGTACCTCACACACTCTAGGCTAGCTCGCGCTCCACCACTGAGCTGCAACCCCAGCCGCAGATAAGAATTTGTTTTTCTTTTCTTTTTTTTTTTTGCAACCAGGGATTGAACCCAGGGGCACCCAACCACTGAGCCACATCCCCAGCCCTATTCTATACTTTATTTAGCGACAAGGTCTCACTGAGTTGCTTAGCACCTTGCTGTTGCTGAGGCTGGCTTTTGAGCTCATGATGCTCCTGCTTCAGCCTCTTGAGCTGCTGTGATTACAGGTGTGGGCCACTGTGCCAGACTCTGCAGATAAAAGGCTGAATATGGTGGTATACCCCTGTAAACCCATTGACTCTGGAGGCTGGGGCAGGAGGATTGCAAGTTGGAGGCTGGCCTCAGCAATTTGGTGAGACCCTGTCTCAAAATAAAAATAGAAAGGTCTTGGGATGTAACTCAGTACCTCAGTGGTAAAGTGCTTGCTTTGCTACAGGTTAAATCCCCAATGTAAAAAAAAAGAATTCAAATAATAATGAAGGCTGTTTTCACCTTTCTAGATGCATCATTGTATTATAATAAACGTGCAGCACATTTTTGTGTGATCTTATGGTGCCAGTGAAGTTGCAGCATTTTCATTAGATCACTTTTCAGATTGAATTTTTAGGTACCAAGGATTGAACCCAGGGGTGATCAACTACTGAGTCACATCCTCAGCCCTTTACATTTTTTTATTTTGAGACCGGGTCTCCTAAATTGCTGAGGGCCTGGTTTAGTTGATGAAGCTGGCTTTGAACTTGCTATCCTCCTGCCTTGGCCTCCAGAACCGTTGAGATTACAAGTGTGGGCCACTGCACCCAGCTCATTCAGAGTTTAAAGAATAAAGGAATTATATTAAGAATACATACCTTGAGCACTTTTTTATTTTATTTTCGGTACTGCCCAGGGGTGCTTTACCACTGAACCACATCCTCAGCCCTTTTGATTTTTTATTTTGAGTCAGGGCCTCAGTAACTTGCTGAGGCTAGCTTTGAACTTGAGATCCTCCTGTCTCAGCCTCCCTAGCTGCTGGGATTATAGGTGTATGCCACCATGCCCAGCAGTATGAACACTTAAAAAGCCAGAATTTCTTCCAACTTTTCAAACTAGAAATGAAAAGGTCACTGAAGCGTCATACTGTGTGCTATCACCTTGTTTTGGCTGGAGATGCCTACACAGCAGCTGAGACACTAATCAAGTCTTAGCTGACATTCCTGAATGCCCACTAGATGAACAGCAGTAGAATTCAGGGATTTCAGATGTTATGGGGCCTGGCGAATAAAGAATTAGCTGCAAACATGAAGACCAAGCTAAGATCTTGTTTACAGAATTTTGCTCTCACTAATGGAAGAGCAGATCAACAGGGCTCAACTTGCTTCATTAGCACCCACTACACTTTGAATAATTCTTTCTTTTTTTTTTTTGAACTGGGGATTGAACTCAAGGGCACTCGACCACTGAGCCACATCCCCAGCCCTATTTTGCGTTTTATTTAGAGACAGGGTCTCACTGAGTTGCTCAGGCCTCACTCACTAAGTTACTGAGGCTGGCTTTGAACTCGAGATCCTCCTGCCTCAGCCTCCCAAGTCGATGGGATTACAGGCGTGCGCCACCACACCTGGCCCTTTTTAAATTTTGAGACCGTCTTGCTAAGTTGCTTAGAGCCTCACTAAATTGCTAAGACTGGCCTCAGCCTCTCCAGCAGCTGGGATTTCAGGACTGTGCCACCATGCCTGACCTTTTAAAATTTTTATTTTTATTTTTTGTCAGTCCTGGATATGAAACCCAGGGGTGCTCTACTGCTAAGCTACATTCCGAGTCCTTTCTATTTTTTGAGGCAATCTCACTGAGTTGCTGAGGTTGGCCTTGAATTTGCAGCTGTCCTGCTTCAGTCTCCTGAGGGGCTGGGATCACAAGCATGTGCCATTGTACCTACTCCTCCAGTGACTTTTTGAACCGTGTAGTTTACCCTGGAACAACTGCACTATGGAAAATGGTGGCACTGTTGGTGCAAAGCAGTGGCACAGAAAACCTTGGCGCCATAACGTGAGTCATAGCAGGGCACCAACCACAGGTCATTGTAGTCATGGTCTTTACACACTTGCAGGTGATGGGGAAAAAGCCCTTTGCATTTAAGTATATCATAGACAAAGGACTAAACATCGATTTTCATTAAATAACAACCAACTCTTCTTTTTTTTTTTTTTTTTGGAACCAGGGATTGAACCCTGGGGCACTCCACCACTGAGCCACATCCCCAGCCCTATTTTGTGTTTTATTTAGAGACAGGGTCTCACTGAGTTGCTTAGGGCCTCACTAAGTTGCTGAGGCTGACTTTGAACTCGCGATCCTCCTGACTCAGCCTCCCAAGTCACTTGGATTACAGGCGTGCGCCACCGCGCCCAGCTCAACCAATGCTTTAATAAAGGTTCCTTTCCTATTCTGGATGACAAAATATAAAGTATCTATGAAGCACTGCTGCTGTGTGCCATTGTACAGTGGAAGAGCACTTGTGCGGCAGAGCTGAAGCAGCTGCATGGTTGTTATTTTTACTTGAAATAATAACCAGTAGACAATCTGTAGTTATTCATACTTGAAAATTTAGTGGATTTTTTTCCCCCTGTTTTGGGATGGGGTCTCACTATCTTATCCAGGCTGGTCTTGAACTCCTAGACTCAGGGGACTCCTCTGGTCTTGGTGTCCAGAGTGCTGGGACTATAGGCAGCTTGAACATTTTCTTGGAAGTGAATAAAGTGAACCTTTCATTGTTGCCAGTGAAAAAATTTGTCAAGCAAAAATTAGAATTTTGGAAAATTTGTATGTGTTAAAAACTTTTAGACCCTCTCTCAAAAGAACTGGGAATGTAATTCAGGAGTAAAACACCCTGGTTCCGTCCCTAGTACCATTAAAAAAAAAAGGAACATACAACTCTTTCACCTAATTTCAATTTGTTGCCAGGCATGGTGGCTCACACCTATAGTCCCAACCACTTGGGAGGCGGAGGCAGAATAATTGCAAGTTCAAGGTCAACCTCAGCAATTTAGTGAGGCCCTCAGCATCTTAGTGAGAACCTTTCTTAAAATAAAAAAGGACTGGAGATGTACCTCAAAGCACCCTTGGTTCAATTCCCAGTACCAGAAAGAAAGAAAAGAAAAGAAAGCTTGAGTAGATCATCCTGGTGTTGATTGCTTGATCCTTTGCTGCGACTTCATATGGAGCCCCTGTTTTAAAAGTAGCTTCCAGACCCTCTGAAATCCCTGTTGGGTCTCAGGAAAACTCAGTTCTTCAGCTCCACTGCTGGTTCTCTGCGAAGCGAGGAACTTTGGCCAAACTTAGCTAATTTTCTCCTTTTAATTTTCCTTTCCCCCGCCTAGTTTTCATTTCTTATACTCATCTTTTTGTCTTTTTTTTCCCCCATTAATTTGTTAGTACTTGTTCTTGGCTGTTTTCTTTGTGTTTGTATGTCTGCCATTATGGTTATTAAAATATTTTTTAATTGAAAGATAATGTATGTGTTTATTGGGCACAGTATTGTATTTCAACATATATGTGTGTGTGTATAATAGTATTTTATATAAAATGATCATTCAGGATTTTAGGTTATCTACTGTCTGACCAAAGAAATTTTCACAAAGACCAGCTGTAACTCAGTGGTAGAGTGCTTGCCTAGCATGTGTGAGGCACTGGGTTCAATCCTCAGCAACACATATAAATAAAAATAAAGGTTCATGAACAACTAAAAAAAAAAGAAAACTTTAAAAACTCCTAGCCAGGCGTGGTGGCACACGCCTGTAATCCCAGCACTTGGGAGGCTGAGGCAGGAGGATCTCGAGTTCAAAGTCAGCCTCAGAAACTTAGCGAGGCCCTAAGCAACTCAGTGAGACCCTGTCTCTAATAAAATACAAAATAGGGCTGGGGATGTGGCTCAGTGGTGGAGTGCCCCTGGGTTCAATCTCCAGTACCAAAAAAAAAAAAAAAAAAACTCCTGTGTTCACTAAGAAATAATACATTTCTTTGTGGTAAGAATATTCAGAATCCTTCTAGGCATTTTGATTTATACAATACAGTGTTATTAGCCATGATCACTCTTCTGTGTCGGGTATACCAGAACTTAGTTCTCTTATCTAGTTGTCTTTTACCCTTTATTACCTGTCTCTCCCCATCTCTCCCATCTCCATGCCATTGTTTTCTTTTTTGTGTGCATGGTGTTAAGGATGGAGCCCAGGGCTTTTAACATTCTAGGCAACTGTTCTACCACTCAGCTACCCCCAGCCCATTGTGGGTTTTTTTTTGGGGGGGTCAGCAGGGATTGAACTCAGAGGCACTCAACCACTGAGCCACATCCCCAGCCTTTTTTTGTATTTTCTTTAGAGGTAGGCTCTGACTGAGTTGCTTAGCACCTTGCTGTTGCTGAGTCTGGCTTTGAACCTGCGATCCTCCTGCCTCAGCCTCCCAAGCCGCAGGGATTACAGGCGTGCGCCACCACCTGGCTTCATTGTGTTTTGGTTGCGTATAAGATCAGTTCACAGATTTCTTTTGGTATCTATTTAGTTGTGGTTTGAAAAATACAATATTAATAAATTAAAATAACTCATTTATGTATATATGTAATAAGTGCATTGATGTTTTTTAAATGATTTGATACATAGTTAAAACTTTCATTTCAATTTCTAATATATTAAATTCTAGTAGATATAATCCATGTAAACAAACTTCATGGGAACTCACTTATTTTTAAGAATGCGAAGAGTTCTTAAAGCTAAAACATGTAAGAATCATGATTGTAGACAATATTTGGACTGATTTTCCTGTTTATTGATTGACTTCTCTGTAATGTAAGAAACCGTCATTTTGCAATTCCAGGTCCTTTAGTCTTAACTGTGCTTGTGGAAGTCATTTGCTGCTTTGGAGTGCAGTCCTTATAACTGAGGAAGCTAATCCCAGTGACCTGCGTGTCTCTGATCAAAGTTGACTTGTTCCTCTGAATTCGTAACATTGGTCTTGTGAGTTTTTTAAAGAAACAATTGTTTGTTTTTAGGTGCTAGGGATTGAACCTAGGTCCTTGCACATGCAAAACACATGCTCTACTACTGAGCTATACTCCCAGGCCTGATTTTTATTTTCTAAAACTTTGAGATAATTTTAAACTTGAGAAGAATTGCAAAAATACCCCAAAGAGTTTCCATGCATTCTTTATCCAACTTCCCCTTATGTCAGCGTTTTATGTAACCATAGAACATGTATCAAAACTAAGAATGAACCTTAGTATGATACTGTTGACCAAAATGCAGAATTTACTCAGATTTCATCAGTTTTTCCACTTTATTTATTTATTTTTTTTGGAACCGGGGATTGAACTCAGGTGCACTTGGCCACTGAGCCAGATCCCCAGCCCTATTTTGTTTTTTTGTTTTTTTGTGTGTTTTTTTGGAACCAGGATTGAACTCAGGGACACTCGGTCACCGAGCCACATCCCCAGCCCTATTTTGTATTTTATTTAGAGACAGGGTCTCACTGAGTTGCTTAGGGCCTCGCTAAGTTGCTGAGGCTGGCTTTGAACTCGCGATCCTCCTGCCTCAGCCTCCCGAGTTGCTGGGATTACAGGCGTGCGCCACCGCGCCCAGCTCCACTATTATATTTTTCATGTTCTAAGATTCCCTGTTCAATTTAGTTTTAAGCACAGTGTGGAGGTGCACACCTGTAAAGGTGCCAGTTACTCAGGAGGCTGAGGCAGGAGGATCTCAAGTTTGAGGCCTGACTGGAAAGAAACTTAACAAGATCCTGTCTCACAATAAAATAAAATAAAAAGGACTAGGGATCTATCTCAATGTTAGAGTGCTTACTTAGAATGCATCAGGCCCTGGGTTTGATACCCATTGCCACAAAAATAGTTTGCAAACAGAAGTGTGAGATCTACTTCTGTAGGTAAGTATTAGGCTGAGCACTACCCTTGATTCGTTGGTGACTTACTATGACCTCATAAATGAGCCAGTGTTTTGTAATTTCCAGAGTCCTGGCCCAGCCTCAGGAAGGCACTTGCTGCCCTGGTTTGCAGTCATTCTAGCTGAGGAAGCTGGTTCTCAGTGACCCAGGGGACTTTGACCAGAGTTGGCTCATTTCCTCCTTTGAATGCATAGCATTGGACTTTTTTTTTTTTTTTTTTTTTTAATATTCCTTTAAAAAGATCATTTGGCTTATTTGAATTTCATTATAACAGTTTTTTTTTCTTTTTCTTTCTTTTAGTTTGTTGGCTATTGGTCAGTTCCAAATTTGAAAACTGCAAAGCTTGCATAGCTTCTATCCTTGAAGAACCTTGGTGCCTGCAATAGCTGGAGGCTGCTAGGCTATGGTCATTGAGGCTGGAATAGCCATCATCCTGTTCCTTGGGTGGCTGTAGGGCCTCCATACTTTGCTCCTTCTTCTTTCATACTTTACTTTCTTAGTCTCTGCTTCTTAATGAAACACGCCTATCAAATCCCACGCTGAGGCAGGTACTCTGTATTGACGCAGGTAAGCATATTTGGTGTGTTTGTAATAGGGTGTGAACTTTGTCTTTGCTTGATGAATCTTGAGAGACAGCTAAAAATGTAGTAGATACATATTTTCTAAACTACTCTGTAATTCTCAACTTTGTTCTTTTGACATACTCATTCTCCTATTTCCGTAACACCTCCGACTTCTAAAAACTATTACCACAGACGGGCTGGGTGGCTCATGCCTGTAATCTGAGCAGCTTGGGAGGCTGAGGCAGGAGGATCGGAGGTTTGAAGCCAGCCTCAGCAACAGTGAGGTGCTAAGCAACTCAGTGAGACCCTGTCTCTAGATCAAATGCAAAAAAGGGCTGGGGATGTGGCTCAGTGGCTGAGTGCCCCTGAGTTTAATCCTGGTACCCCCCACAAAAAAAAAGGTACTACCAGAAATAGTCAACTGTGGGCCTTCTCAAGTAGTCACTTACACCAACTTTAAGCAAATCATTTTCTGAGAATCACATTAGAATAGTTTTTTAAAAAAAATAACTATTGTAATCAAGTGCTTAACTCCTCTCAGTTTGAGTCTACATATGGACTTCCAGGATTATGACTCCATTTCCCATCACTCAGCAAGTCCCACAGTCCTCTGTTCTTTACACAAAGCATATTTCTTTGCAGATTCACAAGTGGCTTTCATTTCAATTCCAGAATTGAACTTGATATGTTCTTTTCTCTCTGGCTACTGGTCTGTATGGAAGATAAAGACTTCTACTTTGAAAAATTTGTTCACTCCTATGAGCTAAGGCAGTGACTCAGTAATGGTGCCTCCTGGAGGCCCTTCAAGTTATTCCTGTCACAAGTGGTTGGGAAACTTGGTCTTGAAGGAATGGACTGAGTACTTGAAGAATAGATAGTGCTTCACCCATTCCCATTCACTTGGCATGGTTTGCCTCTGATGCTGTCTTTCTTTAGCTATGCACAAAATAGCCACCATTTATTTATTGAGCACTTTCTCTGTCCTAAGCTCTTACTTATTTGGTTTACATTCATTAACTCATTTGCTCTTTGTGAGATAATAGGTCTTATTAATTTCCTCTCTTTTTTTTTGAACCAGGGATTGAACCCAGGGGCACTTGACCACTGAGCCACATCCCCAGCCCTATTTTGTATTTTATTTAGAGACAGGGTCTCACTGAGTTGCTTAGGGCCTCGCTAGGTTGCTGAGGCTGGCTTTGAACTCGAGATCCTCCTGACTCAGCCTCCCAAGTTGCTTGGATTACAGGTGTGCACCACCGCGCCCGGCTAATTTCCTCTCTTTACAGATGAGGAAACAGAGGGTTAGAAATGTTGAGTCACTGATTTAAGACCACAGGCCCAAGTGGCCCTGAGTGTGTTGTGAGCGTTGTTGGCTGTGGAGAGCCCTTCACCCCGGCTTCATTTTTGTCCTCACAGTGGAAGGTACAAGTTGAGCATCCCTAATTCAGAAATCTGAAATCATCCAGAATCTGAAAGCTCCATAGATGACTTTGTCACTAGTTGCAGTCAAAGCATAGGCTAACTAAAAATTCCCTATAAAATCACCTTTAGACTGTATGTATAAATATGCGTGAAATATAACTGAGTTTCATGTGTGGACTTGGTCCCAACTCCAAGATGTGTGTGTCTGTCTGTCTCTCTCTCTCTCTCTCTTTCTCTCTCTCTCTCTCTCTCTCTCAAACACAGAAATCCAAAACATTTGGTCGAGCATCACAGATAAAGGATATTGAACCTGTGTTCCCTCAGGATTAGCTTCTATCAGTGTGGGGCAAAAAATGTCTCACACATTGGATTTTGAGGGGCTGATGGTTGTTTCTAGGGGTGCTCTCCTGCTGAACTGCATCTCTGGCCCTTTGTTGTTGTTAATTTTCAGACAGGGTCTTGCTATGTTGCTGAGTCTGGCCTCAATTAGGATCCTCTTGCCTCAGTCTCCCGAGTCCTGGGATTATAGGCAGCACCACCGCGCCCAGCTCACAGATTGGATTTGGTCGCCTCTGCCCTTAGTTTCATTCTGTCCTCTGACCTGTTACACGGGTGGCGCCAGGGGTGTGATGCCACGGCTGCAGCTCTGGGCTGACCTGCCCAGTGCACCCTGAGCCTTTCGTCCCAGCTTCTGGTCTTCTGCTTTATCTTTTCCCATCCTCTGGCATTTCAAGAACCTCTTTAATAAAACAAGTTCTGAGAGCCCAACGTGGTAACCAACAAGTTGGAACCTCACGTGAAGATAAGTTTGGATTTCTAGATTTGGCCATCGTGCTCAGTGGCACCCGTGAAATGATGGAACTCTTTAGAACTCTGGTTTTTAAACTCCCATCCTCTCCCCCACAAAGAAAAAGAAGTTTTTTGTGTGTAAACCTTTATGTGTTTTGTTCTGTGAAATGAACTCCAGTTCTCTTTCCAACCCTCTGTGTGCTACGTGCGTGCTCTTAACCTAGACCGTCAGGAGCGCAGAGCACCGTCACTGGGAGTGGCAGATGTGTGTGCAGTGGGACTTGCTGTTTCAGAGTCCTGGAAGTTGAACTCTGGCCATCCTGCTGTGTCCTCTTTAGCCTGCAGCTTGTGTAACATGCCACTGCTTCCTATTTGCATTTGCTTAGTCTCTCTTTTGGTTGACCTCTCTCCTAAAGCTGGCCCCCATGCTTATGCATGTGGCCCTCCTAGACCAGAAGTGGATGTCGTGTGAGCCTCTACAGAATTTTAGTTAAACTAGAGTGTGTGGTGTGATTTTCTTTCTTGTCTAACCTTGGCAAAGGTGCCTTTCCTCTGAAGATGCCAGCCTGGGGTGAGGGTGAAGGTATGAGCAGCTGGCCGTGATTCAAGCAACAGTTAGCGGCTTGTGTGCCTCTTGGTGCCCTAGTGGAGGAAGAGGGGAATTTGATTGTACGGTTGCTTGTGCTCAAAGCTGATGCACTTCTCCAAAATTATGGCTTTTATATGGACGTTACCTTAGAACCATCTCTCTCCGTTACGGTGGAAAAGCCAAGGTCCACATGAGCGACTGAGGAGCACCCAGCCTGTGGACTTTGTTATGAGCGGGTGTCCCCTCTCTTCACACGCAGGCAGGTGCTCCTCAGTGCTGCAGTCACGGCGTCCGTGGAGAGCGCGTGGCGGGGTTTTCCTCGCTGATGAAAAGGCTGACATGTTGGTTAGTCCACAGGGGCTCTGCCCTTCTGTACTGTATTCCCAGGGAGAAAGGCTCTACCTTAATTACCAACACACCGGGGGCAGAGAGGTGTGGCTGCTAATTGATTAGGTGACAGTCCTTTGCATGGATGTGGAACTGTTAGGGTAGTTTTGTTTGGTTTTGTGTTTTCAAGTAAACATGTAGATTTGGGCCAGGTGAATTGCCTTTGGAGAGGTAAAGCTCTGTGTAGGGATTCCCTTGATTAGTCTCACGTTGTTAGTGCCACTTCTGTGCTCTCCTTTCCTTTTTTTCTTTCCTTTTTTTTTTTTGGTGCTGGGGATTGAACCCATGGCCTCAAGCACTCTACCAACAGAGCTATATCTCCAGCCCCGCTTTTTTCTTTTTTAATGTGGTTCCAGGGATGGGACACAGGTCCTTGCATTTGCTAAGCGCCTGTGTCACTCTGAGCTACGTCCCCAGCCCCATCATTTTCTCACTTGATAGTAAGAAGTCCTGAGTTGGCCTGCTTCTGCTTTGGAGCAGGTGGTGAGTAATCTCTTTTCCTACCCTGCTCTCCCTCTGGTGTGCCCCCTTTCTGTTTGGCAGCACCAGATTCCTTTATTTGGTTTGGTTTTCATTCCTTCCTTCTGTCTTGGAATGGTTGAACCCTATTCTGAAATATATTTTTAAGATAGTGTTTGAAAAGCAAACACCCTGCCTTCTTGAAACCACAGAAACTGCTTGTGAAACAGCCTATAGGGCAGGCTGCCAAATCTAGACTGTTAAAACCAATCCCTTAATGACAAAATGTCAAACACTGATGTTAAACCTTCATTATGATTGTGGTGTGAGGATTTTTCTGAATAATAAATGTTTAGATGCTGCACTCTCAGCTTCACGTTCAGCATGCGCACACTATAAAATTCTTGGTGGTAAACCACTCCACAGGAGTCTTGTGTTGCTAATCTGCTCTCTGAGGGAAGGTTTCAAACAAACCCATTCCCATTCTCCCTCATGTGCATTTTTTTTTCCAGTTCCAGGAAGTGATTTTTTTGCAATGATTTGGACCCATCCTTTTACCAGCTTGTCCTGTTCATAAGGTAGGAGAAGAACTAGCTTAGAATTGTGTGTTTCCTTCCACAGAAAACTTGGTCTTAAGGTTATCCCCCAGCCCTGAATTAACTGACTTTTCTCTCTTGAGATGGCAGAAAGTCTTCTATTTGTCTAGGGAATTTTCTTTCTTCCCAGTCACCTTCAGGAACAAGTATTTGTTTCTTCCTGATCTCTTCCTGAAGAGCTCTGAAACTGCTAGAAGGCTGAAAGGATAGGGGTAGCACTTTTTATTTTTATTTTTTGGAACCGGGGATTACACTCAAGAGCACTCAACCACTGAGCCACATCCCCAGCCCTGTTTTATATTTTATTTAGAGAGATAGGATCTCACTGAGTTGCTTAGCACCTGTCCTTGCTAAGACTGGCTTTGAATGCACCATCCTCCTACCTCAGCCTCCCTAGCCGCTGGGATTACAGGTGTACACCACCATGCCCAGCCAGGGGTAGCTTTTTAAAACTAGTGTCAGTGTGAACTGAACTATAGAGACCAATGACTGGGAAGTAGAGGGAAGATTTATAAACGTGCCTCCCTACTTACAGAGTTGAGATGGGTTCTGGTTCAGAACTTCAGGAATCCCTTCCAAATCTTTGCCAGGATAACTGGCTTCAGTTTATGTTGCTAGGGACTTTTTCTGACTTCATTTCTGTGATGAAGAGTCCTGAACAACTTTTCCTTTTTTTTTTTTTTTTTTTTTTTTTAGTTGTAGTTGCGATGGACCTTTATTATATTTATTTTTATGTGGTGCTGAGGATCAAACCCAGTGCCTCCCACTTGCCAGGCAAGCACTTCACCACTGAGCTACATCCCCAGCCCTGAGCAACTTTTTTGTATTTTTAAGTTCTCATATCATGATTTCTTTTTTATGTTGTTTTTAGTTGTTTATGGGCCTTTATTTTATTTATTTATATGCAGTACCGAGAACCGAACCCAGTGCCTCACACATGGCAAGCAAGGGCTCTACCACTGAGCCACAACCCCAGCCCCTCAGTTCATCTTTGCTTATGCATTACACTTGACTGTATCTTCCAGATGGTGATGAAAGACCAGGAAGGCTAAGTGGTGCCTCAGGGAGTCCCCTGAGTTGTCTTTCTCTCCCTCCAGCACTGCGTGACTCTCACACTGGTCCACTCAGTGTATGGGTGTCCTCATTCATTGACAGATGGACAGGTCCCAGCAGAACTGATGATCCTCACTGGAAGTAAAATCTGGCATCTTCTGCTCCAGTCCCTCCTAGCCCATTGTTCCTCTGTGAAAGAACAAAGACCACAGACCATTAATAAATTCGGTGATTAGGCCAACTATAACTTCTTGGTTTTGGCCTGGGCTGCATTGTGTGTTTGTGCTTCTCTCTCCTGTTAGGTTGTCAGCTCCTTTGTCCTCCTTCCTTCCCCAAGAGCCTGTTAGGGTGCTTTGTGCATGGTCATCTGCCAATGAATTATTTGAAAAATAAAAAATAAGAAATGGGCTGGAGATGTAACTTGGTGGTGGAATGGAAGCCGTTTGTTCCCGACCATCACAAAACAATAAATGATAATATGGGTGTCCTCCATTATAACCAACCTCAGGAAAATGTATACATGTTGGTTTGTAACCCAGACATCTGTCTCTATCCAGTTCTTTGGCCATTTAAGTCACAAGTCTTAATCAGTATCTTAGGTGCAGTAATTACTAAAAATAACTCCTTTTTGGAGTGGGGATATAACTTGATGATGGAACACTCGCTTATCTTGCACAAGACCCATGCCAGCACCAGAAAATCAAAACAAACAACAAAAAACCCCACAACTTTTTGAGGATGAAGGGGGAGGTTTACACTATTGCTGGATTAAGAATCAAGAGAGAAAATCTTGAGAGAAAATCCTTTGCTGAGGAATCCCTGCCTGGCTTCCCGAAATAGGGACCAAAGCAGAAAGCCGAGGCCTTGGGTTTGCCTTGGTCTTGCTGCTGATGCTCAGGCCACATATGCTGGGGCTTTTGAGTAGCTGTCTTCACCCTTCCCTCTCTGGTGGGTGAAGAGGTACTCGGGTTGTTGAGCATCCTGTCTGAAGTTGGAGAGATCCTGCGCTCTGTGCCAGAAGGCTGCAGTTATTTACAGGGAAGGCTTGGGAGCATGGGACAGGGAGAACTGGTTTCACACCAGCTCAGCGCCTGGTGGTGGTAGGAACCCAGGTTTTTCTTTGAGTGTCTCAGGAGATCAGTTGCTTTTCTCCCATTCAAGTACCAGTCGGGACCAACCCTGCTCAGCTTCCAAGATCACATTCAGAGTGATGTGGACGTCATAGACTAGTTCCTTTTCTGAACGGACCCAGAGCTGTGAGGAGTTGGGCGCAATGGCTCACGCCTATAATCCCAGAGACTCAGGAGGCTGAGGCAGGAGGATCGCAAGTTCAAGGCCAGCCCCAGCAATTTAGCAAGACCCTGTCTAAATAAGTGAATAAATAAAAATTTTTTAAAAAGAAGATAGGGGAAAAAGAAAACTGAGGAGGTCAGGGTCCTGCTTTCCAGGACCACGTGGATAGGGCCAGAGTGACAAAGATGACCATTTTCCTGCTTTCCAGGACCACGTGGATAGGGCCAGAGTGAGAAAGATGACCATGAAAGCTCCATCTGCTTCTCCATCTCCCGTTTTGAACCCATGAAGAAGGCGCCACTTGGGAGGGTGGTTGCGAGAAGGACCTGTTAGACTGGTCTGCTTGGGCCTCCTCCCCTCCCCCCACTCTGGGCAAGGAGACTGAAACTGCTGCTCGCTAGGCTTTGCCAAATCAGTTTCTCCTCACGGATTATCTACCGGTGGCAGTCGGGCAGGCAGGTAGCTCCCCACCCCAGAGCCCAGAGCTGCTGAGCTGCTATGGGAACCATGCAGGTGGGGGCAGGTGCCAGCCTTAGGTGTGCCGCTCGCCCCACCAGGGGCTGCGCCTCCTCAGCTGCTGTGAGAAGGCTGCAGAGCCCTGGGGCCTGCGGGAACCAGACTGTGTCCTGCCTTTCCCTGCACCTTGTGGTCAAGTCCCTGGTGTTCAGAGAGGCTGGGAAGGGTGAGGAGTTGTAAATGGGGTAATTGAAGCCAGCTGCAGGGATTCTCCCCCAGGGCATCCCAGGTTAGTGCTGTAACGTTTGTAAGGTGTGTTGCTGTTCAGTGCCTTAATTTCTGGAGTTGTCACGTAAGTTTTCTTTAATATTTTCATCTCAGAAGAGGTTTTCCAGTGTGGGAGCCCGGTGTCCAAGGCATGTTAGGTGATGTTTACTTACGCAGCAGACTTCTAGGCAGGTCGACTTGACGTAAGCCAGGGTCAGGAAGTGGTTTTCAGGACTTGCAGCCAGCCCATGCTCACTTCCTGCTGTGATCTTGGGGACAGCAGGTTTGTGAGCCCAGAGGCACTGAGAGCTCTCACATCCACACAGGACAGACCCTTAGAACTTGACTCAGTCCCCACATTCTCAGTGTAGAGACAGGTCCCAAGAGTGTGGATGACTTGTTCAAGTTACGTAACTTGTTTGGGCAGAGCTGGATCTAGAATAGATCTCCCTTGGGACCCTTGGCGCTATGCCCACTTTGCCCCCACTTCAGAGGCAGTTGTGGTGCTCAGAAGGCCTGTGTGGGGCCTACCTGTAGACCTCGTGACAGGGAAGGGACAGCTGGAAGGGCAGCAGGCCCCTCTGTACACAGCAGAGATGAGCTCTGAAGTCCTGCCAGAGGTTGTGTCCATTGAGGCCCCAGAGAGCCCTAGAGAATGGGTCTAAAACAGGGCATCCAGCATTCTAGCCTAGCCCTCAGTAAAGGGGTCTGTGGAGCAGGGCTGCTTCAGAACTACTGGATGAGAAGCGTATCTGAACACAGCAGGGACACCCTGACCCTCTGCCCTTCCAGCACGACTGGGGAGACAGGTGCCAGGCACTGGACCTAGGCACAGCGACATGGAAATGATTAAGTCTTGGAAATTTCCCTGACGTTGTGGTCAGTCTTGTTGAAGGGTGAGCCTGATAGCACCAAGTGTCAGGAAGGCCACTGAGCAGCAGTGGAGACCTGGGTAAGTGGGAGATCACTTGGAGGGGCACACCAGAGACCCACAAACTGAGCTGGATGGATGGATGGAGCCGGAAAGCTTCCTGGAGGAAGAGATCCGAGCAGAGGCTCACCAGGAGGAGGAAAGGGACGGGTGGTCCCAGGAGGTGGGAGGCTGCAGCAAGACCTCGGGGTCTGTGAGAACATTCTACATTTGAAGGCAAATGGCCGCAGCCCAGCTGCAGGCAGGAAAGAGAGTAGCCCAGCCACAATGCAATTGTAGAAACAGTCCAGGAAACTCACAGGCCCAGAGCGGGGTCAGTTTTACATGTAGGTGTTTCTTTACATCCACATATAGGTAGACATATAAATCAGTTGTGCATGTGGAGAGATTTTTTGTAAAGACATGCTTTGAATATAAAACCGTCGCTTCCTGTCCCCAGTGCTGGGTGCCCTGCTGAGATCTGGCTTGGTGCTCCCTCCACCACAGTGTGCCATGCTGTAGAGTGAGAGGGACAGGTTCTCCTGTGTGCAGGTGTGGGTGGAAAGTGGGCTAGATGGGGTTTCGGTCCTGGCAGGGGACTGTGTGGCTTTGGCTTTGGCTTCAGAGCAGGGCAGGGCTGGCCTGGGACACTGGGGCTGTGTCAAGCCCAGGGGTCAGAACTGCTTTCCCTTTTCTCATGGGGGAGTGACTCACTGGAGGTTCTGCAAGCTTCTGGGCAGTTGTGGAGGAGGCCCAGGGTAGCAGTTGGTGAGAAAGAGGAAGTACTTCGCGGCCGCCACTCCCGATAAACACTTGTGTCACTAAACAGCACCTCTCTGTGGCAGCCACGGGCTCTGTGCAGGCAAGGGAGACACCCTCTCCTCCCTGTGCGAAGCCATCATCTGTGGCTTCTGCTCTGCCCCTGGCTGCAGACTGAATTGCAGAACACAAAGCCAGTGAGAGTCCCCCCTGCCCTGCTGCCATTGGCAGTCAGTGGCACAAGTGCTCCGAATAGCAGACCTAGCTGCTAGGAGTGTTGAAATGACCGTACTCCACGCTGCAGGGGCCAGGGCACAGCAGCAAAGCATGTGAAACTGACCTAAGGTTAGAATGTGACTGTCCGCCTGGGAGAGGCTTCATAGGACAGCGTTTCACTTCTGAGTGTATGGATGTCCCTCTCCCACTGGGGATGAGTCCTGCTCCATGCTAGTCTGGTTTTTACTGTTTCCCTTTTTATTTTTGCCTTTCCTGAGACCGTACACCTGCCCTTCTCCTGTTGTGTTCCAGTTATGATAGGAGTACCATTCGGAGTTCTTGGCAGGAGACCAGCCACTCCTACCCCGCTGGTCCCCCCTCCTTTCGACAGCTTGTTTGATGTGCGCATTCCCCAGAGTTCTCCTCATGCTGCTGGTTGGCTCTGTAGTGGCCAGAGATTGGAGCTCCTGCAGCGGAATCCAGCTGCTTCCCTCCTGGGCTTTAGAGGCGGGGCTTGAAAGTAGAGAACCATAATCTCCCTTCCTCCTCCTCCCCTGACCCCCATGCTGCCAGGCAAACTGGAGTGACCAGCTCTGAGTGGGGACTCAGCCTGCCTCACTGCTCCGCATGACAACAGCGATCTGGAGGAGGATTAATGGAGTGTGGGTATGTGGACACAGGAGTGCATTACCAGCTCTGGCCCTGTGTGGCAGGTGTGGACTCCATTTTGATATTAGTGGAGGCCAGGGGTCCTTAGGGGAGATGGTGATCCAGCTAGGTGTCTGCCAGGTCTGCCCAGGGCCATCCTCTTCTCTAATGTGCTGAGAAATGGAACAAGTTTCTGCATGCCCCTGGTCTTCAGGGAGAGCTGGCTGGGTGGGTGATATGGAAAGTTTATTCTCGGAATTCCCTGCAGCCCCCTCTCCCCTCCTCCCCCCCTAAAACCTGGTGCTTTAGTTCCTAAGCTGGGAACTTTCATTCAGTTTCTTTAGCATGGGTTCATCTTCCTCTTAACAGGACTGTGGGTAGAAGGTTGGAAAAGCAGTAGCTGCTTCTTGGCTGGAGAGGGGATGCTGGAGAAGGAGCACAGGTTCCCCTTGGACTGGTTAGAGGAGAGGCACCACCTTAGTCTTCAGCCATTCTCTGGCTAGCCAAGGCAACATCCTCTTGCTCTAAGGCTGGAGTGCCTAAGGCTGTGGAAGCAGCCAGACTTGCTGAGTGCAGCGGCTGGTTCCTTAGTGGCTGTGACAAATGGTTTACAGCAGACAGGGGAGAAGAGTGATTTCACAGAGCCAAGGCTCAGGTGCTGGGCTCTCCTGTGTCTTGTGGCTGGCGACTGTCATTGTCAGGATGACCTGCTGCGTAATCCCCTCTGCCCTGGGGGTGGACCTAAAGGCAGTTTCTTTTCCCCAGTTCTGCCAGGGGAGAGAGGCTGTGGCTCAGTGGTAGAGCACTTGCCCAGCATGCTTGAGGCCCTGGTTCCATCCCTAGCACTGAAAAGAGACAAAAAACAAAACACAAACAGAAAACAGTTCTGATGTTTGCTCAGGCAAGAAATGGTCACAGAAAATACTGTTGGTAGTTTCACTGTTGGTCAGGAGTTTAGACACCTGAGAACTGAACTCTTTCTGTATCCAAATATGCAATCGGAACATTCGCAGCGATTTGGGCAGCTGAGGTAGGAGGATTGCAAGTTCAAAACCAGCCTCGGCAACTTAGGTCTAAGTAACTTAGTGAAACCCTGTGTCAAAATAAAAAAATAAAAAGGGCTGGGGATGTGGCTCAATGGTAGAGCACCCCTGGGTTCTGGGACTATAGCTAATGGTAGAACACATGTCCAGCACATGTGAAGCCCTGGGTTCCCTCCCCAGCACCACGTTTTTTTTTTTTTTAGTACTGGGGATTGAACCCAGGGGCACTCCACCACTGAGCCACATCCCCAGCCCTGTTTTGTGTTTTATTTAGAGACAGGGTCTCGCTGAGTTGCTTAGGGCCTCAGCCTCCCAAGTGCTGGGATTACAGGTGTTCGCCACCGTGCCCGGTCAGCACCACTCTTTTCTAAACCCTGTAATATGTCTTGGTAGGCCAGAAAGGCTTTGCTTTGGTAGTCATGGAATTTGGGGCTCGTTAGGATCCCTCTGGTGCCCATTTCCCATCTTCCTTTACCCCCCAAACCCCAAACATTGACCTTTCATACAAAGAACACTGGAAAAATTAAGCAGTGCCTCAAGGTCACTTGATCATAAGTGGTATTTGGCATAGGGAGCTGGTTTGGCATTTGGTGAGTGATTTCTGCTTTATATTTGAGCAAAAGATTTCTTGGCGGGAGGCCTCTGCTGTGTTCCCAGTGCTTGTCCTGCGCACAAGGTTCCCCCCCCCAGGTTGTTTAATCCTCTTGCCTATAAACAAGTGCGGCAGAACGTGTCGGCCCAGTTCATATGACTGGTGATCTCCTCGTGGAGTAGCCAGCATCAGCATCGGACACCAACACCACTCGACAGAGTAGAGCTCTCAGCCTAAAGGGGGAGATGGCCAGGCAAGCCTGGGTCTGCCAAGAACTGGGAATGGGAGTGTGTGATTCTTCAGTGAGGACCATGGAGCGGGAGCAGTGAGCGCCCCGGAGCAGGACTTTAAGCTGTGGGAAGATGAGGGTTTCATGCCTTATAGGTTTTATTTCCCCTGAATCTTAGTTTGGGCATCTTGTTCTTCTTTCCCCTGTTCTTAGATCCTATCTACAGGAGCCTAGGACACACAGCTGTCTCAAGAAACTGCCTCTGAGACAGAGGCCTGAGTTCATGGGATACAAAACCCAACACCCCAGATCCCATTTTCCCCAAACAGCGCTCCTGTTATGTCTGTCATGTGAAGGACAGCTGGCAACTCCTAGGTTGAGTTTTTACCACCACCATCGTTTCCCCCCGACCCTGTGCTCCCCCACGCACACAGGCTTCCTCCTTTCACAGCTGAAGTGGCAGCCTGAGCTTTAGTAAGTATGTGAGGTGCACTTGTTCTGGTCCGCTGCACATTCGTGTATCTAAAACACGTTTCCTGCTGTGACTGCTGATCTGCAAAGCTTCTCGGTCTAAATATCTAGAAAGTCCTGGCAAGATTGCTCACACTTGTTACTCGGGAGCCGAGGTGTGCTGTCTTCTCCTAGGGTGGGATGTGTATGTTTTTATACAGTGCTTTTTATCTGGGGCAAGTGAAGTGGCCTTTTATGGAAGGGATAAAACAGTTGAGCTGCTGGAACCTTTTCTGGCTCTGTAAGAAACTCAAGTCCATGTCTGGGCCATGCGAGGAGATGACTAGAACTTGACTTTTGACTACAGAACTCTCTCAGGCCAGTTTAAGAAGATGCATCTCTTTTTAGAAATGCAGAGCTTTTGTGGTAAGTGTTGGATAAAGCCATCCAGGCTGTATCTTCTGGAAACCTACAGAGTAAGGAAAGCATCCGGTAGCCGGCATCTCCTGAGCAGTTGGCACCCGCGCACATTGATCAAAGTGCTTTGAGTGGTATTGGATATTTGCTAATTTCTGATTTTACTTCTGTTTTCAAGACTTGGTAGAGACCCCCTTATTCCTGTGGGGTTCTTTGTTCCTGGTGGTTAGCAGGGATTAGAATGGGCCACAGAATGAGAAGCAGTGGCCTCCTGCTGCCCATCCCAGTTCTGATTGGAGGTGTTCTGGGTGGGTTTTTCCTTCATCGCTGTAGTTAAGCCACTGTGCCTATTGCCAGTTAGAGCTGCCCTTTATTGTTTAATGGGAACGGGCAAAATATGCATTCTTCTTAGCCCTCCTTTCTTGTCTGCCCTTGGTGAGTGAATTCAGAGGTGGAGAGCTGCCCGCTTGGCTGTCCGCCTCCTTCAGAGTAACCAGCCTTCTGTACGGCCTGAAAGTGGCCCCCTTCCTCCCAGCACCACCTGTTAATTGGTAGTTCCAGTTCCTAAGGGCTTCCACCAGTGCATGAGCTGATCTGTACAGAGTGCCGTTGTCATGTTCCTGTCACAGAGGTCAGAAAGCCCTGCACCCAGATCTGCCTGCTGCCCTGGCCAGGGCTGGGCTGGCCCTTCTCTAGACCATTCTCTTCTTTTGGAAACTAGTGTATTCACACTGTCTTCCTACAGACTTTGAAAAGATGCATTAACATGAAGGAGTGCTTTTAAGCTGGGTATGGTGGCAGGCACAGCCAAGGAGACTGAGGCACGTGGTTTGCAAGTTTGAGGCCAGCCTCTGCAACTTAGTAGAACCCTCCTTAAAAAAAAGAATGAAAAAGGACTGGGAGTTGCTTAGGGGCATCCCTGGTTAAGACCCCAGTACCCCACCCCCCCAAAAAAAAAGTTTCAAAGAAGGTACTTGAAATGGAAGGTGGCTGTCAACTGGCTTGCTATACTCTGCTCCTAGGCTAAAAGTACAAACAGCTAAGGCCCCCTGAAGCAAAACTGTCATTGCTGCCATTGAACAACAGTATTTGACTTCCAGGGATACCCTAGGCCTAGAGCCATAAGCTGGCATACACTGGGTTTCACTGAAAAGCTTGGGCTTTCCAGTCTTTGCCTCACTGCTGACAGATGAATCTGCTTCCATTTATGGGGCGAGTGAACCAAGGTGCCCATCCAGGCCATGACCATTTAGTAACAGAGTCCAGCAGTCTCTGCCCTCAGCCCAGCATTGAGTTGCAATTGACTGGGAGGGGAAATTGGAGGCACATCCCCTGCTTCAGTGGGTGGTCAGGAAGCCAGTTCTGTAAAGCACTGGCCCCTGATATGTAGGGACACTGGTACAGGCTCCCTTCTCTCTCCAGCAAGAAATTTCCCTCTCTGGTCTTCCTTCTTAGCCCTCTTTCCCGGAAGACAGTACCCATTTAAGCTGTCTTTTCTGCAGCCTCACTCTTCACCTGCATCCAGATTCATGCCTCCTCCAGCCCAGTCTCCTACTTAACTGCAAGCTCCAGTCACCCAAGTGCTTGGAAGCCCTGTTGTTCAGGTCCTCAACCAGGGTTTGGAGGTTAGGGAGCCCCAAAGTCTGCTACCCTTGGTGCTTAGAGAGCAAAGACATTTTCCATGGTTCCAAGTTAGACTATCACTTAACTTTTTTTTTCTTTACTTGTTTTTAGTTATACATGACAGTAGAATGCATTTGGATGTATTATACATACATGGAGTATAATTTCCCATTATTGTGGTTGTACATGTTGTGGAGTTACACTAATCGTGTATTCACACATGAACATAAGAAATGTCCATTTCATTCTACTATCCTTCCTATTCCCATCCCTCCTCCTTTCCCTCTGCTCCCCCCCCCCTTCAATCCGGTGAACCTCCACACACACACATGCCCCTATTGTGAGTCAGCATCCACATGTCAGAGAGAACATTTGGCCTTTGTTTTTGGGGGATTGACTTCACTTAACATTTTGGTCTCCAGTTCCATCCATTTACTGGCAAATGCCAAAATTTCATTCTTTTTTATGACTGAGTAATATTCCAGTGTGTGTGTGTGTGTGTGTGTGTGTGTGTACATACACACCACATTCTCTTTATCCATTCATCTGTTGAAAAGTGCCTAGGTTGGTTCCATAGATAACCTATTGTGAATTGAGCTGCTGTAAATATTGATGTGGCCACATCACTATAGTATGTTGATTTTAAATCCTTTGGGTATATGCCAAGGAGAGGAATAACTGGATCAAATGATGGTTCCATCCCAGGTTTTCTGAGGAATCTCCATACAGCTTTTCAGAGCACCAATTTGCATTCCACCAGCAATGTGTGAGTGTACCACATCCTTCCCAACATTTATTGTTACTTGCATTCTTGATAATTGCCATTCTGACTGAAGTGAGATGAGATCTCAGTGTAGTTTTAATTTGCATTTCTCTTATTGCTGAGAATGTTGAACATTTTTTCATATATTTGCTGACCAATATCATATTTCTTTTTCTGTGAAGTGTCTGTTCAGTTCCTTTGCCCATTTATTAATTTTGGTTTTTTTTTTTTTTTTTTTTTTTTTTTGGTGTTAGGTTTTTTGGGTTCCTTATATATTCTGGAGATTAATGCTCTCAGGTGCAGGGAGCAAAGATTTTTCCCATTCTGTAGGCACTCTGGTTACGTTCTGGATTGTTTCCTTTGCTATATCACTTAACTTTTAAGTATGATTCACATTCCACTTCAGATCCCATGGCGGACCCTCGTGGGCTGACCTGAAAACACAACCACCATTGATAAGATGTTTCTATGAAAAAGTAGTTCTTTCAGAAGGAAACTTTTTTCTTTTTTCCCCTGGTGCTGGGGCTGGAACCCAGGGCCTGTGCGTGCCAGGCAGGCGCTCCACCACCGAGCTGCACCCTAGAATGGGAACTTCTGGTAAGTTGGGGGTTTCTTGAGTGTGTGGCAGCAGATCTGCACCTGCTTGTGGAAGCGTTCTCTACTAGACCTGACGCCGTCTAGCACAGAAGGAAGCTGTGTTAGCCCCGATGACTACAGGAAAACACCTCTCTTCTCTTGTACGCGGACAGTTGCTGGGGAGCTGCACTCACTCGTGTTGGCGCTGAGGAGACAGGTCTGCCTTCCAGCTGACCAGCCATCGTCCTGTAGCCTCACCCGCAGCTCAGGGCCCTCTCCCGCATGGGTGTTGCGATCTGCTGTAGGAGGCAGACAGCACTTCTGCCCACCATGGGAGCGACCCAGTGGGGCTTTGCTTGTGGACAGAGCAGCCAGTTGGACATTTCGTGGTCACTTAGTGGAGCAGCTGCCCTGCTGGAAGCCTGGTCTGTCAGGGACAGTTGTGAGGCCAGGGTGGTGGGAACAGCCTTGGTTTCTGTTGATTTTTCTCTTTCTCACACTCTGACCTCTGGCCACGGTGACTTCTGAGGCAGCAAACTTTGTCCCAGTGTTCCTTCTGACATTTCTTCTTCTTTCTTCAACTTCTTTGAACCTGGAGGAGGAGGAGGCAGGAGTTTTTTCCTCTTCCAGGGGAAGATGCAGTGGGAAGAGGCGCACGTCTTGTTCAGCACCTTCCAGTGGCCGCTGGAAGTGGACGGGCGCAGCAAGGCCTGCTTCCCAGCTGGCCTGGCTCCCTCCTCAGCATGAAGGCATCATACGGAAACTGCGCCTGAGGACAGGACAGGACAGGAACACAGGGTTAAACCTGCACCCAGGTAGAAAGAGTGTTGCATAAATGCTGAGGTTTTTTTAAAGATCTCGTGCTTCGTTTTTACTTTTGTGTTGGCAAAAACCCCAGGAGAAGACGGGAGACTCTGGGAGGAGATGATTATGCTGGTGAGTCAACTGAGCTCCCCAGCTGCCGTTTTTAGCTCCTTTGCTTTGCTGTAACTGGAGGCACTTTGGGAAGGTGGGGGCAGGGGAGAAGTGCTGCTTTGTGCAGCAGGACAGGAGGCAGGTGTGGACTGGTGCGTTTTTTGGGCTGCCAGGGCCTTCCCGTCAGGAGTCGTTAAAGCAGAGCTGACAGCATGGCAGACGGTAAATAAACGTCTCCAGGCGCCTCACACAAGTCACGATCGCTTACCTGATCAGTAACTCGGAATGGTTCAAGTTGCATTGCATTCTAGAAACAACACACGATGGTTTTGATGGTGAAGCAGTGGGGGGGCTGAAAGTAGAGAGGCAGAGAGAAACACTGGCTTCACTGGGAAGACCTGGTGGTTGTTTGTCATGGGAGGAGAGGGTTCCCCCGTGAGATGGGGAGGGGCCCTTGGTTTGGTTTTGTGTGTACAGAGGATTGAAACCCAGGGTGCTCTATTACTGAATTACGTTCCCAGTCCTTTTCACTTTGTATTTTGAGACAGGGTCTCCTTTAGTTTGCGGAGGCTGGCCTTGAACTTGTGACTGCATCAGCCTCCTCCCAAATCTCTGGGATTACAGGTTGCACCACTGCACCCACATGGCCTGAGTCTGATTGAGGGGAGTCAGGAGGCAGGTAGGGTGGGCCCTTTGGTCCCAGACTATGCCAGTATTCAGTCTCTCTTCAGTTCCCATTGGTGACTGCCTTTCATCCATCTTTAGTCTGGGGATCACAGGACGCACTGTCCATAAGTACACTGAGGGGGTTATCAGTTGTGGGTTCCAGAGACCATCATGAAGACACCCCAGCATATCTTCTTATTCATTCATTCATGCACATTTATTTGATCAGTACTTGATTAAATACTGCACTCGGAGTTGTTCTGGGCCACAAATAAGACAGACCAAGGTTCCCCTCTCTTTGATAGTAACCAACCAACTGCAAAGGCCACAAGTGCCTTGAAAGAGGGGAAATCAGTCTCATGGCAAGATTTTTTAAAAATATTTTTTTAGTTGTCAATGGACCTTTATTTTTATTTATTTATATGTGATTCTGAGAATTAACCCAGTGCCTCACACATGCTAGGCAAGTGCTCTTCCACTGTGCTGTGACCCAGCCCTGACCTGGCAAGTTTTCATCTTCCCTCCTCAGCCTTTTTCTCCTGGGGGTCAGGAGAAAGCAACTTTAAGGATCAGAAAGTCAAGCCTGGGAGTATGTTAACCTGGGCCAGCTAGGTGTGGGCACCGTTGGGCACTAAGGGCACATGAAGGTGAGTGAGACACTGACTCTGACCCTTCAGAGATCAAGGGAGTTTAAGTGGGGGACAGGAAAGGTAGTGTGCCGCCCGAGTCCAGAGCAGGCAGACCTACCCCTAGAAAATATGTGAATTTGGAATGAACAAAGGAGAAGGTTTGCTTAACTGGATCACTTAAAAGAAGGCATTATGTACTAGACAGTACACTTCTCCCCAGTGAAAGTGCACCTACGGGGCAGCCAGAGCGGATGGAACTGGCGGCCCACTACACAGCCAGCTTCACTGTGACCCCTGCTGTGCCACACAGCTGCCCAGTGCCCAGCAGTGGGGGGCGGTGGAAGCCCAGAGTGCAGAGAATACGCCCTAAACAAACTGCTCAGTTAGGTTAGCAGGAGGCCCAGGCACCTCAGGTGCACTGGTTAGCATCCACATGCTCCCACAGTCCCCTGTGAAATGAGCCAGACCTCAGGCTGCAGGCTGCCTTCTGCCTCCCCCCACCACCCCCATCCCCCAGAGCCTTGGGCTGCTGGCAGGCTGGCTCTCCTGTGATATGGAGGAACTCGCTGGTCTCCATGGTTACTGTAACCCACTGGTATGGGAGGAGCCGAATGAAGTGCAAGGCTGGCAATGTGAGCTTCCCCCAGCCCTTGGCACCATGTGGTACTGGTATGTCGGCTGTTTCTTGGACCTCTTTTGAGAGGAAGAAGTTAAGGAACTAACAAGGAAAAGAAGAACCCAGGTGGCATCTGGCAGGACCAGCTTCATCCTCCTTGGACAAAACAGTGTGGTGGCCTGGCCCCACTCATTCATATGCACCTCTTGACAGGAGGGCGTCATGTTAGGAAAAGGGGTCCTCTGCCTGAGAGCCCAGCCATGGCAGGAATTTGACTTTTCCTTGTTCTAGGAGGAATACCTTTTCGGTGTGAATCAGCTTAGTGGCACTGGTACTTTTAGTCACTACAAGCTCTTAGAGATTACAGCTAGCTCTCCCCAGGGTCCAGAGGAGCCTTTGAGATGTGGAACAGAAGAGAACAGAGGCCATAGGAAACATCCAGGCATTCCTGAGCACCAGGAACTGTGGATAAGCACATGAATATTCTCATTTAACCTTCACTTTGGTCCTGGGAAATGGGTACAGCTGGTATCTTCATGTTCCAAATAAAAGGAGTAAAGTAATCTTGCTTAGGTACAACCAGCTAATAAGTAGCCAGGCAGTGCTCCCTCTCAGGCTGTCTGCCTGCCTGCCAACCCACCTCCCCTCCCACCGCAGGTAGAGACTGCGATGTCCTCTCTGTAGTTCCCCTCTGCTGAGTTCCAGAGGCAGGCTCCAGATCTCACTGACCTTTGCAGCTGACCCCTGTCTGCAGAAGTAGGTGCTCAACAGAGTCTTGCTGGAGCAAAGTAGTTGGGGAGAAACAGGGACCAGACAGCAGTGAGCACATTCTCAGGGATGAGGTGGTGCTGGAATCTTCTGGAGCCCTGGTAGCTCAATAGATTTGCTGTTTTGAAAGGAGCCCAGCATTTCCCGTGGCTCTGACGATCCAAGACTGAGGAGGGCAGTTGCACCTTGGCTTCCAGGCATGGAGGGGATGAACTGCAGTTTGTTTTCTGACTCCCGGCCTGCTTTTCCCAGGTGGCCTCTGGCTTCTGCTGTGGGGCCTCGAGGTCTGCTTTTCATTGGTCTCCTCACCTGGGGTGAGGGTTGTGGCTAAGAGGGCAAAAGGATAGCCAGCAACTTCGTCATTGGCTTACGTTGCAGGCTCTTGTACTGTCCCTTGTCTGGTGGCATCCACCCTGCCTGGAAAAAGGGAGCCTTCCTTTGAAGCTTCTCACAGTTCCAGCTTATTGCTACCCTGGGATGTTGAGGGAATGTGGCGTTCCCAGTTAATTTAGGAGGCCAATTTTTTTTTTTTTTTTTTTTTTTTGTATTAGGAATTGAACCCAGGTGTGCTTTACCACTTAACCACATCTCCAACCCTCTTTATTTTTTATTTTGAAACAGGGTCTCACTAAGTTGCTAAGGCTGGCCTTGAACCTGCCATCCTCCAGCCTCAGCCTCCTGAGTCACTGAGATTACAGGTGTACGCCACTGCACCCTGCTCCTTTGGTTTATTGAGTCTTGGCAGTTGAGAGTGACAGTTGCTCCAGATCAGAGGATGCAAGGCAGGCTCCTGAATGCAGTGAAGAAGTGAGGGATGTTGGAAAGCCGGGGTTTGCCACAGCCATTACCTTTTCATCTGAACTACCCTACCTCTCCATAGCCTCTCTTTGAAGTCAGTGCTTGGTGCTTCCTCGAGTTCACAACACCCCTTCCTGTCTCCCACATGTAGGACTGAGGAAACAATCCTTCTGTCATATTGCAAAACCCTGGGGACTGGATCTTTCCCTGTGATCTTTCTCTGGCTTCTGAGTTTGCCAGTTAGTGAAGGGCCAGGTGGTCCCAGGCCAGCCTGAGTTGGGGATCCAGTGCAAACTAGTAGATCAGGGTCTACTGGGGAGGGGTAGGAGGAGGAAGGTTTGCTGTGGGACCATCTGAGTGGTTCCCTAAAGCCAGACTCCTTCCTGGACTCAGTGGAACCCTTTTCTTCCTGTTGCCCCAGGCCCCTTTCCTGAGCCTTCTGTTGTCCTCCAGCTAGTCTGGAGGAGCCAGTCTTACCTTTTGGGAGAGGGGAGTAAAAAAGAGCAGATTCAACATCAAGAAGAGTTGAGAAGCTAGTGAAGGGGATTAAGGTATGGCAGGTGCCCATGGGATGGCAAAACCCCCAGGTTCCAGGCTCAACTCTGGGACCCTGGGCATATCTTGTAACCTTTGAGGGTCAGTTTCTTGATGGGAAATGGGGACACAACATACCCTGTGGGTTTGTTTATGGAAAAAATAAGCAAGAATTGTAAGTGCTGGGTACATGGTAGTGTCAGAAAGGTTGAGCCTGCTGCTCAAGGCTCCTGGTTAATGCAGCCATTTCTGGGTTGCCCCTGAGTGGCGTGGCCTCCCAGGGCTCTGTGCTCAGGTACCAGGAGGCCCAGTGGAAGTTTGGCCCTTCCTGGATCCATTTATGACCAGGCAGCAGTAAGTCATTATGGAACTGCTTAGTGGGAAAGACTAGCCTAGAGTGCTGGGAGAGCAGGAGTTGGACCCGAGAGCCAGAAAGAACCACGAGCAGGGCAGCCGTCTGGAAGTCGAGTCTTCTCTGGGAGAGTACCAACTTGCCCTGAGCTCACCAGGAGCCCTGACCTTGGGGTCTTTGCAAGCAAAAGGTGTGAAGAAGCTCAGGGTTCCTAAAGAGAGCATGTTTTTTGGGGGGTGAGGCAGAGGAGACTTGGAGTTGAGCAGAAACCTAAGGAAAGACTTCCAGAAGCAGGGTTGGAAGGGACTTAGAAGGAACGTTTGGATTGTTCCCAACCTTTAGGCATCATCTAGGATTAAGCCTGTCATTCTCAATTAGTGGAAAAGGCATCTGAACCTAGACCTCTAGGGGCTTCACAGGGTCCTCAAACCCCTGAAATCATCTCCAAAATACTTGGTATTCGGGCAGGGTGTGCATTTTTCTAAGGATAAGTGCTGGGTTTTTTGGAAGTGGGAGGGCCGACTGCCCCTGGGGGCTTGCTGGTTCCTGCTTGCACCCTCCCTGCTTCAACCCTGAGGGAAGTTTGCTGCCACTCTGGGCCAGCACATCTGAGTCACACATAGTCTTCCCGGCCATGTTTGAGGCCTTGTTAAAACGCTCTGCCCCTACCCAGGTCCCACCTGCTGCAGGTGAGATAAGGGCTTTATGACTGCCCTGGCTGAGGGAGTCTCCTCGCCCTCTCCAGCTGTTACCCAGCAGAGCACCTTGGGAGGGTGGGGCAGCCCACTTCCGGGGAGGGAGGCAGGGGGAGGGGAGAAGGAAGTTGATCTAAACCCGCCTCTTTCTCTGTCTCCCTTCCTGCCCCGTCCCTCCTGCCCCTCTCCTCCCACCTGGATCCTGGAGCACTGTCCCAGAACTGCACACCCTTCCTGACCACCAGGCCTGGTCTTCCAGAAGCCCCAGGCTTTGTCCCCGTTGCTCTCCTTGCCAAACCACTCTCTCTTTGCTAGTGGTGGTTTCGGTTGCAACACAGTCCAAGTTCCCAGGCAGGAGCCGCTTGGCCTGGCTGCTTTGCTCCTTTCACTGAGGAGGTGGTGGAAGGTGTCGCCTGCTCCAGCTGAGTAAGGGTGGCTGGCTGAGCAGGCAGCCCCCGCCCTGGGCCTGGCTCTTCCCGGCCTCTGTACTTTGCCCTCGCTGCCTGACAGGTTCTGCTGTGGGCTGTGCTGAATGGAAGTCGTTGGTATTCTTTGTTCCTTTCTCCGACCGGGTATGTTTTCCCCTTTTTACCTCTGAGACTCTCCTCTCCTCTTTCTCCCTCCCACCAGAAACAAGGATCTTTCAGGAATTGCCCGGTGGAGCCAGGCACTAGCATGGAGTGAGTGGTAGGGTTCACGGGAATGGTGTCCTGGCATCAAGGGGACATTTGACTAGGAAAGGAAAGGACTCTCCCCTGGGTTTACACCTGCTGGGGCAGAAGGTGAGCTGCAACAGAGAGGCACTCAGGAGCTACGGGGAGGGATCTCTGCCGGTGCCCAAGGGACACTTTTCTTCACTCCACTGTGCCTGGCCTTAGTCTGCCTCTGGCTAGGGAGCACCTGCTTATCACCCCTCCCAGCCTGGCCCCTTCCCAGCCCTGGGGAGGCCTCAGGACATTTGAGGCCAGCCCTGCATGCTGAGCCCCAGAGCTTGACTTTTGGGAGAGGAGAACTGTTGGTAGGAGCTACCAGCATTCGGGCAGGGGACCCTGCCTACCTGAGTCAGTGCCGGGCCTCTCAGGGTGGAGGCTCTTCCGGGCAAACCTGGCAACACGCCTAGGCCAGGTTCTCAGCTCCCAAGCTGAAGGGCTCTGGCAAACCCAGTGAATCTAAGGCTCTTCTCTTACCCTTAGTGCCCTGCCTTCTGTCCTCTTGTTGATCACAGGCTCCAAAGTTGTTTTGACTTCTCTTCTACAGGATTAGGGCTGCTAAGTAATAGTAATGGTCTGCCTTGGTTCCACATGCTGCCTTGCAGGGAGAACCCCTTATTTCTGAAGTCTGCTTGGGAGTCTTGGGGGCCTGCCTGGGGTATGATGTAGGTTTAGGCCAGAGCTTCGGGATGTCTGGTGTTGTGCGTCCTACTGTGAGCAGGGAGTTTGGTGGTGAAAGGGAGACCAGGGCTTTAGCCAGATCCTGTTTCTTTGACCTAGAAGGGCAGGTTGGCCTCAGTCTGCCACCCTGTTGGTGAGATTGAGGGCCACGATGAATGGGCCTGGTCTGAATCATAGAAGGGAAACCCCATAATAGCCACCTGCAGCCTCACCTCCTCTTCATCCTTCAGAGCAGCATGGAGGGAAGGAAGTTGCCTCGCCGGGGGCCTTGGCCCAAGCAAGAAGCTTGGGAAGCTCCTTTCTCTATTCCCATGTCTCCCTCTCTACTTCCTCCTGGTGGATCTTCTCACCCTGTCCTCCATCTTTGCCATAGGAAACATCTTGCTGCATAAAAGATACGTGGCAAGGGGGGTAGGAGAAGAACTGAGCATTTGAGCCCCAGCAGTTAGGTGGCTCAGGCCTGAAGAGGGAGTTGGTGACTTAGAACAGGGAGTCAAAGCAGACACCAGGGCTTGCTGTTTCCTGTGGTCCTGAACAAGTGGAACCCCTCCTCTCATCATGCTGGGTACCTAGCTTGGGACTGGCCCTTCACAGCCAGCCCATGCGAGTGACTGGCTCCCTCCTCCTGCCTTGTGAGGGCCACATGGACTGGGGTGGAGGGCCACTCCTGCTCAGACCCCTCTCTGAGGTAGAAGTTCCCATGACATCTCTGATGGCCTGCAGCTAGCTTACCAGTATTGGTTAGACGTAGACATTTGTTGACAGCCAGACAATGGCTTTGTGGGCAATGACATTGGTTGCTCTTATTAGGCATTGGGTAAAGCTTTTTAGATGGATTTTCTCATCTACCTATAGAAATAAGGTATGTCTTATTACTTTTTTATAATATAAGAAAACTAAAGCTAGTAGGTGGGGGAACCAGGACTTAGACCTAGTTCTGGTAGTCTTTGGAACTCCTTAGCACCCCGTAGACTATGTCACAGATGTGTGGAAACACCCGTGGGTCATCTTTTGTGTGGTACCCCCCATCCCTACCCCGTACCCTCACCTTCCCCTTAAGAACGATGTTGATAAAGTTAACATGTTAAGTGGCAGTTGGGATTTGAACTCTGGCAGATTTTCTGGTATCTACACCCTTAACCCTAACCAGTAAGGAAGAGTGGGATGGTGAGTACCACTTAGGGTTGTTGATGATTCCTGAAGTCTAGCGTGCAGCCAAACCTTGGGAGGAATGCGTCCTGCTGTACCACAAAGACCAGCCCCAGAGCCAGAATCACCAAGAGGGAGGACAGGGATAGGCATGGTATTCTCAGGTGTGCTTCATCCCCTAGAAGATGCTAAGTCCCTATTTCGGGTTCAGGCCTGGAGGCTGTCAGACTCCTGCTGCTGTTGGCTGTGCCCTCAAAAACAGTGTAACCAGAAATCCAGAAGGTGCTTTAGAGGCTGCCAGCGAAGCTTTCCCACCCATCTTCCTCTCCTGAGAGCTAGAGCAGAAGGAAAATTCTCCCTATTGATGGCTCCCAGAGCGGGGCGGGCAGGGGTGGGGGCAGGAGACATGATGGGACATTGAAGTCCAGCAGCTTGTCAGGAATGATGGGCTGAGAAGTGGTAGGCCTGGAGACCAGGCCTTCAGACCTGATGGATGGGCCAAGAGCCCAGCAAAGGAAATACCCCACTGGACACCAGCAGGGCCTAGCACTGCCCTTCTCTCCAAGGCAGGGAGCCCCAGAGTTCCTTAGGAAGGGAGCCAAAGCAGGGATTTGAAAATCTGGTTATCCAGCAAAAGTTGTCTGAGGGCCAGACCCAAGACTTGGGGTGTGGGGAGAAGAGAACTCTGCAACTGGGTGGCAGACAGAACTGGGTGACTTTAGGGGGAACTTGTAGTAGGGAGGACGTGCCCTGAAGTTCCATGGAGGCCAAACAGGACTCTTCTGGGATGTCAAGCACCCCTGCTTCACAGTCTGCCTTGTGCATGGGATCTTCTCCAAGGAGCTTCTGGGATCTGGTCAAACAGCTCAAAAAATAGCCCACACGCTGTGTGCAGTGGTGTAGGCTTGTAATCCCAGCACCTGGGAAGACTGAGGCAGGAGGATCTCAAGGGCTGTGGATGTAGCTCAGTGGAAGAGCATCCTACATCTAGTATGCAAAGACCCTCTATGGACAGAGTGGTGAGCAGGGACAGTCAGAATCAGGTACTTGTTATTTTTATGCCTGAGAAACATCTGTGGAGCCAGCAAGCTTCTTGCAGTTCCTTGGGTTACAGCAAGTCATGGTTTTTCTCTCTGGTTTTAAGGGTTCACTTGGAGCCAGGAGGGGCTGTGAAAGGAAGAACCTTGATTCACATTTCTCTGATCACCCTATTACTCTCAGTCCCTGGAGCTTCTAAGGTAGTTCCAAATGGTTCTGGAATGAGGCTCTGGCACTACGTGAATCAGGGCTCAAAACAGGAATTAGGCCAGCCTCTTTCTTTTTTCCTTGTATTTATTTATTTGGGGGGGATTGAACCCAGAGGTGCTTAACCACTCAGTATCTACATCCCCAGCCCTTTTTATTTTTTATTTTGAGACAGGGTCTCCCTAAGTTGCTTAGGGCCTTGGTAAGTTGCTGAGGCTGTCCTTGAACTTGTCATCTTCCTGCCGTAGCCTCCTGAGTCTCTGGGACTCCAGGTGTGTTCCCCTGTGTCTGGCTGAACCATGTGCTGTGTGACATGGTGTTGTATTATTGTATTATGTCATGGATGTGTTCAGAGCCAGCTGTGACTTCTGGTGCTGTGCTTGGACCCGCCATTCTGTTCATCTGCTGAGCAGTGATTCACTGAGCATCAGCCACAGTCACAGTCCAGTCTGCCTAGGTGCTGGGATCTGTTAGGAAGAAGGGACATATGCTGGCCCTCAGGGGTTTCCATTCTCACCAGGAGCCACAACAAATCAGTGTAAAGTGATAAACAGTGAAGGGCAACGGGAAGGGGGTGGGTGGCAGTAGGGCTTTGAAGCAGTCCTAACTGTGCTGCGTGGTGACTCTGGGACGCAGCCATCTTCTTGTGTGAATAGGAGGACAGTAGGAGGCCAGATCTTCCTCCTTAAGCAGGGTTGCTGCTGGGCTGTTCCTGGGGCCTCAGTGGCACCCATGATGGAGCTGCAGTGGTGCCTGTGGATCTTGGTGCTGCACCTTACGCTGTGCTCTTTTGGAGTGAAGACTGGCTGTCATGTCCTCCTCTCCTCCCTTTTCTTCCTGTCTTATGATTCTTCGCATAAGATTCTTTGCTTGTCAGCCCCTTGGAGTCTGCCCCTGCACCCCAGCCTCTTAAATGTCTTGCAGAGAGCTGAGGGCAGGGGTCTAGGGAACCAGAAGAGTAGCGTGTAAAGGTATGTCTGTTTCTACCTGCAGCCCACCTTGGGACACCTTGATTCCAAGCCCAGCAGTAAGTCCAACATGCTGCGGGGCCGCAACTCAGCCACCTCTGCTGACGAGCAGCCCCACATTGGTAACTACCGGCTCCTCAAGACCATTGGCAAGGGTAACTTCGCCAAGGTGAAGTTGGCCCGGCACATTCTGACTGGGAAAGAGGTGAGCACTGGGCTAGGGGTATGGCAGCACCTCCTGTTGACACTCCACAGGTAGTGGGGGGACCATGATGATAGTCAGCATCATGTTGATCAGGCCAAAATGAGACCTGACTTGGGTGCTAAGAATGGTGGGATAAAAAGGAGCAGGAAATACAAAGGAGGAAGTAGAACCAAGTCCTGGGTTTAGCCTGGTCAGAGAAGTGATCTTGGGCTTTTTTGTCTCACATTCAGGTAGCTGTGAAGATCATTGACAAGACTCAACTGAATTCCTCCAGTCTCCAAAAAGTAAGCACCCAGCTCCTCCTGTCCCTTTCCAAGCTTCTCTCAGGGCTCAGTGATCTACTGACTCTATTTGGATTCCTACTTTAAATCCTCTGGCCATTCCTCTGTGCCCACCCACTCCTTGTAGCTCTGCTCTCTCTAGGGCTTTGCTTGGTTCTCCTGGGTGGGCTTCCTGCCTCAGGCCCTGGCTCTTCTGAAGTCTCCTTGCCCCTTTCCAGCCACTAGGCCTGCCTGTCTGACCTACTTGGTACATCTTGTTATCTTCTGGCCTGTGACCCGTCCTGTGCAGAAACACTTGTGTATAGCATTACTGGGAACACATGCAAGCTACTCCAAGACCTGGAGTAATCCAGGGGACTGGCTCTGGAAGTGCAGGATGAAGAGGCAGGGAACCTGGCACTGCCTCTCTGCCAGCTCCATTTCAGAGAGTGAATGTGGAAGACGAGAGGCTTTAGAAGTTGGATTGCAGTTCCGAGTCTCTGACAAGGTGTTCAGATTAAGAAGAGCTACTGCCGATTTTCCTTCATTATCCAGGCTCATTGGTGATTTGAACATGGTTTTTGCTAGAGAAGGTTGAACTGTTCTTTCTCATTTAATGCTGGGAAACTGAAGTCTTCCGTAGGTGAGGGGAAACCCCCAGGCAGGAACCCAAACCTCTACCCAAGAAACTTTAAAAGTGTGGTCAAAGAAAGAAACGGAGACTTTCATTTGCAGAGGGGGACAGCTTGCCAGTGACTGGTTGCTATAGAACTGGAGACTGCCTCTCTCCCTTTCCTGGGCTCCAGCAATTAGGAGAAGGAGGCTCCTCTCTGGTTACCATGAAAGCTGTCCCTATATAGATGCATGAAGCTTCCTTTGGGCCCTTCTGTAGCTGACCCTGACTCACATTTTCTGACCAAGACCTGGTTCTTTTCATCTCGTGGCCAATGGAGTTTTTCTTTTCATGAGCACATTGTGGTAGTTTGAGTTGGATGGAGGATGACTCTGTGGGAAATGTCAGACACGGTGGCTTGAGGAGGCTCAGAGCTGGGGGCCGGGATTGTCACAGAGGGCAGTGCTCCTGGGACTGTGGTGGATGGCAGGAGTTCCTGACAAGCTGGCAGCTGGAACCAAGGTGCTCCCCTGGGTCCCCTGAAGGGTTTGGCTCAAAGGAAACACTGCTGTCATCACCAGGGCTTCCCTGCTTGTTATGGGAGGAAGGGAAGAAGGACTGCTGCTTATTTATTTTATTTTGGCACTCGGGATTGAATCCAAGGGCACTTTACCACTGAGCCACATCTCCAGCCCTATTTTTTGTTTTGTTTTTGGGTTTTTTTGGAGAGAGTCTCACCATATAACTGAGGCTGGCCTTGAACCTGGAATCCTGCATGTCAGCCTCCCGGGTCTCAGGGTTGTAGGTGTGCACCACTGTGCCCAGCTCCTGAATCACTGCTGTTTTGTTTTCTGTTGTTTTGTTTTGTTTTTGTTAGAGACAGGGTCTCACCAAGCTGCTTAGGGCCTTGCTAAACTGCTGAGGCTGGCTTTAAACTTGCCATCCTCCTGCCTCAGCCTCTGGAGTCACTGGGATTACAAGTGTTTGCCTCCGCCCAGCTCTTAGCAGTGATCTCTAAAGGATGAACATCAAAGAAGGTAGCCCCTTCAGGGTTCTGAGCAAGCCCAGAAAACTCCAGTCTCTCCCGGGAGATTGCCACTTCCAGGCCAAGAGGGTGCCCTCTGGGGAAGAATCCTGACTGCTGGTTCTGGACTCCAGTACAGTGCTGCTCCCCATTACTGCCCCTGAGGGGAGTCTAGGACTCTTTGCTTCTTCATCTATAATAATTATTAGGCCTGGGAAGGAAGCAGGAAAAACCTGGACCCTAACAAAGAGAGAGCTGGTAAGGTTCAGGTTCCTAAAGATTAGAAAGGCAGTCGCAGGGACTGGGGATACAGCTCAGTTGGTAGAGTGCTTGCCTTGCAAGCACAAGGCCCTGGGTTCAATCCCCAGCACCGCAAAAAAAAAAAAAAAGAAAGAAAGGCAGGCAGTTGCTTCTTTTCCTTTCCAGTTAATGTTCACCTTATTCTATAAATTGTATTATGGGTTAGGACTCCAGACAACCCCCACCCCAAATCATAAAACAAAAAACAACCGGTTCTGTTCTTTGTGCAAGTGGTGAAGCCTAGAAGTTACCAAAAAACCCCACCTCCGATTCTCTGGCCCCCGCAGGGAGGAAGGAGTTCGTTTCTGTCATCTTTCTTTATGGAAATGTATGGTTTGGAGCCCCTGATTTTGTTTCACAAAGAGAGCGTGAGTGTGTGGAGGTGGATTTGATTAAAATTGGCATCATCTATATATAGGAGTGGCTTCTTCTGTCACCACCCCAGAGGCCCAGGAGAGAAAGGCCTATCCCCCAGAGCAGGTCCTCTGACTTCTCCAAGCCAGCAGACATGGGTGCCCCTCCCAGCTCCACTGCCTCTGGGCCTGCTGGGCCTGTTTGGTCACAGGACTGGGGAAGGGGCACCATGCTGAGTATTCACTTGCACTGGCTCACGGTCCCCTGCAGAGGCACCCAGCCAGACCCAGCTGCTCTCTTGAGGCTGGATTTGGGCAGATGTAGAAGGGGTGTGACTGGCTCATCCAATTCTGAGGCAACCTGGGGTGGCAGGTTAGCAGAGCCCCACCTTCTTCCACCCCTGCCTCCTAGCTGTGGGAGGGCCACATCATTGTGATCACTGCCCTATTTCTTTCTCCTTTGCCTGACTTTGGTTTTGTTGTTGTTGTTGTTGGGTTTTTTGTTTGTTTGTTTTTGGGGGAAATTCCTAGCATGGGCTGTTTGGAGGGATCTGAGGGGAGCAAGTGGAGCAAGCTGACCCCCAGGTGTTTTCTTTTCTAGCTCTTCCGGGAAGTGAGAATAATGAAGGTTTTGAATCATCCCAACATAGGTGAGAGGCAGCTCTCAGGCCCTTCTTCTTCCCTCTGAGCAAGGCCCCACTTGGCACTGTAGTCCCTCCCCTGGGGGCTTTGCCCTCTGGAGTCTGTAGGCCTCTGGGGTGTCAAGGAAACCTCTGGGGAGGCTCAGCTCAAAACCCGGCTTCACCCCTGGCATATCCGGCTGGTCTTAGTGGTTTGGCTGATATGAGGAACTTGTCCTGAGGAGGGAGGTTGAGAGTGTGTCTCAACCTCCAGTGAGATGTCTGTCCCTTAGATGCCCCTGGACATGCTAGGCTTCGCATGTGGCCCTGCTCCCTGTCTGATTCCAGGCTTGGCCTTCTCTCTTACAGTTAAGTTATTTGAAGTGATCGAGACCGAGAAGACGCTGTACCTTGTCATGGAGTATGCCAGCGGCGGTAGGTGTGGAATTGCCCCTTCCTGCTGTGCCCCCACCTCTCCCGACCCTGGTCGGCTCTCACTGTGCTCCCGCCCATCTCTTTCAGGAGAGGTGTTTGACTACCTAGTGGCTCATGGCAGGATGAAAGAAAAAGAGGCTCGAGCCAAATTCCGCCAGGTGGGTGTGCCTCTCCCTGCGGGGTGTGGGCCCACCACTGCCCAGCCGTAAGTGGCATCCCCCAGCCCCTGTGCTAACCCTGGCACCCCGGACTAACCCTTCGTCCTTCCTTTCAGATAGTGTCTGCTGTGCAGTACTGTCACCAGAAGTTCATTGTTCACAGGGACCTAAAGGTGAGGCACGTTCTCCTCTCCTGTGCCTTGGAGTGGGGCTGGGTGCTCCCGTCTTTCTTCGCTGAAATCAGTCAGTGCCATCAGGCCCTGCATGATCAGGAGGCTGCGAGGGCCCCTAGGATTGCCTCTGATGGAGGCCTTGTGCCTGGACTCAGCTCCCCACTGCAGCAGCAGCAGGGCTCTCTGCCCTTTTGAGCTCCCAGGCATGACAGCAGCACTGCAGGCTCTCCTTTCCTTCAGGTGGCCTGGCAGCTGCCTGAGGGAACAGTGAGTGTCCCACAGCCGTGTCACAGCTGCTTTGCAGGCATGCACACGCACGCGCCAGCTCTGTTACCAGGGTACTTGAGTTCGAGACTACCTGTGAGCCCGCTGGCCGCTGAGTCCTCACAAACATGACCTGACTCTGAATCCTAGGCCTGACTGACCCTGAAGTTTTGTGCTGCTCCCAGGGTCTCAAGGCCTGGCTCCCAGCTCTGTCTTGGCTGCCTGTGAGAGGGGCGGCCTGCATGCCTTCCTCCTGCCCAGCCTGCTCGTGCTGTCTGAAGCCCTGCCCTGGAGTTGGTGAAGAAAGTTCTGAGAGTGGAGATGACTTCCCGTTGACTCTCCCTTGCCCTCAGCTCCTGCTGCGCAGTGCCTCAGTGTGGTCTGCTTGGTGTCCTGACATTTTCCATCTCACCTCCCAGGCAGAAAACCTCCTCTTGGATGCAGACATGAACATCAAGATTGCAGACTTTGGCTTCAGCAACGAATTCACCTTTGGGAACAAACTGGATACCTTCTGTGGCAGTCCCCCTTATGCTGCCCCAGAACTCTTCCAGGGCAAAAAATATGACGGACCCGAGGTGGATGTGTGGAGCCTGGGAGTCATCCTCTACACACTGGTCAGCGGATCTCTGCCTTTTGATGGACAGAACCTCAAGGTGGAGTGACGTACAGGCTTAGATCATTTTTGTCACTTATCATTTTCTCTAGCCTCTGGTCGTATCCCTCACCTCTCACCTTTTCCACCTATCTACATTTCCCCCAAGTCAGAACTTCAGAGAAGGGCCCATTAGGGTAGCCACAGTTCAGAGGTCTTCCACGCGTAGGAATTAGTAGCCTTGATTCCCATCTCAAGAGATGGGGTACATTGTGTGTGTTCACCCCTGCAACACACTCTGGATGTCAGGCCTTGGACTGGCAAATGCAGCGGGCACAAGGGTGCGTGACCTCACTGCCTCTGGTGAGGTGCCTCAACCCAGGCTTTCTACCAGCTCTCAGTGATGTCTGCCTAGCCAGTCTTCAGTCCCAGGGTCCTGGATACTAGTTTCTTCCCTTGTCGTTGGGGTGATTTGAATTTTCTAACCACAGGAGCTACGGGAGCGGGTGCTGAGGGGAAAGTACCGTATTCCATTCTACATGTCCACGGACTGTGAGAACCTGCTTAAGAAATTTCTCATTCTTAATCCCAGCAAGAGAGGCACTTTAGAGGTGAGCAGCCTGCAACTCCAGCTGGCCGACCATCCTGGGGTCCCCGTGGTAACCTTAGAGCTTACCTGAGTGTTTGCCCCTCTGCCCTTATCCCTTCCCTTTGCTCCACAGCAAATCATGAAAGACCGATGGATGAATGTGGGGCATGAAGATGATGAACTGAAGCCTTACGTGGAGCCACTCCCCGACTACAAGGACCCCCGGCGGACAGGTGAGGCTGCTGCTGGCCAGGAGGTTGGACCTGCCCAGAAGTCAAGGCCGGCCTTAACTGTGTGCTCCCCGTGCAGAGCTGATGGTGTCCATGGGTTACACGCGGGAAGAGATCCAGGACTCTCTTGTGGGCCAGAGGTACAACGAGGTGATGGCCACCTACCTACTCCTGGGCTACAAGAGCTCTGAGGTGCGTGTTCCCCACCCCGTGCCCCATCCTAGCCACCTTTGCTCCAGGTAGCACCCCTGCCCTAAACACGCATCTATGGCAGGAGCCTGTGTCCAGTAGGTACGCCCTCTGCTGACTGGCCTGAAGCCTTGACTGCTCAGGCCTTTCACTGATCTCACTTAGAGAAGGAAGTAGTAAGGAA
>JAJEJO010053505.1:61317-81072 GCA_020662805.1 Glaucomys volans
CCTGTAATCCCAACACTTGGGAGGCTGAGACAGGAGGATCATGAGTTCAAAGCCAGCCTCAGCAACTTAGCGAGGCCCTAAGCAACTCAGTGAGACCCTGTCTCTAAATAAAATACAAAAATAGGGCTGGGGATGTGGCTCAGTGGTGCCCCTGGGTTCAATCCCCAGTACCTAAATAAATAAATAAATAAATAAATAAATAAATAAATAAATAAAATGAGCCTAGGTCGTCATGACTGGCAGTTCTGTGTTGATCCAGACATCTTTGTGTCACTCTGTGTGTGTGTGTGTGTGTGTGTGTGTGTGTATCTGTCTTATGGACGTTTTAGTCTGTGTGTTGGCTCTTCCTGCTGTTTGCATCTGGACGTGTTTCCATGTGCATGTGTGTCTGTCCTCCTAGCTGTGAATCTGGAGGCCTTAGGATTGGTACTGCCCATAGGGGCTTGGTTCATCATCTTTGAATGCCCACATACTCTCAGAGCCTCCCACTCTGCTCTCCCTGGGTTCTCACTTTAACCTGCTTACGAGTTGTCTGGTAATGCTTGGTACGGGCCTCGCTTTCTGGCTGGGTGGGCAGATGGCTTGTATCTGAGTATTTGTGTCTCTGGGTATGTGGACATGTATATCCCTCCCTGAAGATGGGGTGTCTTTCTATGGCTTTGGCTGTGTGTCCACATCTGCATCAGGGCACATGTGTCTTCAGGGTGGAGGAGGATACTTTCAGATGTATGTTAGTTTCATGGGGTGATGTCTCTAGTGAGCCTGCAGTGGACGTATGGCAGGGCAGAAAGGTATGTGAGAGGATCTCCACATGACTCGCACCCTCCCTGATGCCACGTCTTGTTCTTACAGCTGGAAGGTGACACCATCACCTTGAAACCCCGGCCTTCAGCTGATCTGACCAATAGCAGTGCTCCATCCCCGTCCCACAGGGTACAGCGCAGTGTCTCAGCCAACCCCAAGCAGCGGCGCTTCAGCGACCAGGGTATGTGCCTCTGAGAATCCTAGGTGGGGACCACCAGTCTCCAGAGCCATCACAGGTTGTCGTGGGTGGTAGGAGAGGGCCGTGCATGGGCTGGGTCTTCAGCGAGCAGGACTCCAACCTTATCCATCACACCTCTGGCCCTCCAGCCGGTCCTGCCATTCCCACCTCTAACTCCTACTCTCAGAAGACGCAGAGTAACAACGCAGAAAATAAGCGGCCTGAAGAGGACCGGGAGGCAGGGCGGAAGGCCAGCAGCACCGCCAAAGTGCCTGCCAGCCCCCTGCCAGGACTGGATAGGAAGAAGACCACCCCCACCCCCTCCACGGTGAGCCATGACCCCCACCCAGCCTCAGGTCCTCCTTCCTGCCCTCTGCCCTTCCTATGTGGGCCTGGCTCTCTGGCTGCTGCAGTTGCTTACTGTGAAAGCCTAGGCCCCTGCCTCTTACCCCAGAAGTGCAGAATCCCCTTTCCAAACCTGTGGCCATCTGCTTGAGCTGAGGAGGAAGGGAACCTGTTTGTCCCCTGGGGAGAGCCTGGCTAGAGAACACTTGGCTTCCTATGAGACCGCTCTTGCCCTTCATTCCCCACAGAATAGCGTCCTCTCCACCAGCACAAACCGAAGCAGGAATTCCCCACTTTTGGAGAGGGCCAGCCTCGGCCAGGCCTCCATCCAGAACGGCAAAGACAGGTGAGTGCCGGTCTGTCTGCCGTGCTCACAGGAGCCGCCTCCCGCAGCGGCGCACAGTGCCTGTCAGTAGCACCACCTCCTGTCCCCAGAGCTACCCTGCTCCCTGGAGTCCCGTCCTGGCTCTGTTCAGTCTGGCCGTCCACCTTCCCCTCCCCTGCTCCATGCCATCCCCCCTCCCCGTCCTCCTCTGACTGCTCCTGTTGTTTGCCAAGGGTCGGACCCCAGTGGTCAACACGATGGCCTTCTTGCTTCTTGACTATGGCCAGGCCTGGAGCTGCCCTCCTCTAGGTACCCAAGGCTTTGTCTTTGGCCCCAGCTCAGGGCAGAACCAAGAGGTGCCCATCTGAGGGGTCCACACTGGGGGGGCCTCCAGCTGTACCCATGAGAGCAGAGCTTCCCGCCTTGACCATTAGCCTTCCATGGAGTCTTGGGTTCCTGGCTCCACTCTCCTGAGCTTGATGAAGGTCTCCCCTTAGCAACACCTATTCTTTTGTAGAACAAACTGCCTTGTTCTGAAATTTCCTAGGAAACCGACACAGGCCAGAGGCGGTGGCCTCCCTTGACTTTCCCCCTTCCCAGGCTCTGGCCTACCTTGCTGCTTCCTCACCCTGCCCCCAACTTCCCATCCTCTCACCCTCAGCTCTCACTTGCCTCTCATTGTGCTCCCCAGACCTGAGCTGCATCCTGCTGATGCCCCTGCTCTGTCCCTGTCCTCGCTTCCTAACTCAGGCTCCTACCTCACCCACCCCCTAACCTGGGCCTCTCCGCTGCTTTTGTCTCCTAGCCTAACCATGCCAGGGTCCCGGGCCTCCACGGCTTCTGCTTCTGCCGCAGTCTCTGCGGCCCGGCCCCGCCAGCACCAGAAATCCATGTCGGCCTCCGTGCACCCCAACAAGGCCTCTGGGCTGCCCCCCACGGAGAATAACTGTGAGGTGCCGCGGCCCAGGCAAGTGTGCTGGGGCGACTGATGCACCTGCTGCCCTCAGCCTGCCCCACCCCTTAACCCCAGCCATTTCTTCTTCCCACCTGGGGGGCCTGCTCTGTTCTTGCCATCTTAACCACAAGAAATGGCTGTGTCCTCTGTGGCCAGGCAGTGGAGGGCACAAAACAATACCATTAATGGCCCTCTTTCCACCAGTGTTCCCTCTCAGAGCAGGTAACAGGAAGCTGTCCGAAACTCCAGAGGGAAACCTTTTCTGTTCTCAACCTTCCTGGATTTCCTTAGGGATTCTCAGTCCTTGAGAGTTGGTTCCCATTGTCCCCTGGAGGGTCCAAGGAGCCAGTTTTGTCCATCCTATATTGCTCTCACACATAGGTCCTTCCTTGTCTCCCTTCCTTCATTCCCCAATCACCTCCGCCTCCACAAGACTCCTCACCGCTGTCCTCAGTGGTCATACCCTTCCTTCTGTGTCCTCTGTGATGGCTGCCTCTGCCCTGGCATTCTCCCTCCCTGTCCCCACTGCAGGGCATTCCAGGTGCTTGGTGGTGTGGATCTTTGTACCTGACAGGTTCCCTCGGCCCCACCTCTTTTCCTACAGCACAGCCCCCCAGCGAGTCCCTGTCGCCTCCCCCTCCGCTCACAACATCAGCAGCAGCAGTGGAGCCCCAGACCGAACGAACTTCCCCCGGGGTGTGTCTAGTCGGAGCACCTTCCACGCTGGACAGCTCCGGCAGGTGCGGGACCAGCAGAATCTGCCCTACAGTGTGACCCCGGCTTCTCCCTCTGGCCATAGCCAGGGCCGGCGGGGGGCCTCCGGGAGCATCTTCAGCAAGTTCACCTCCAAGTTTGTCCGCAGGTGAGCAGGGAGCTTAGTGTGGCAGAGAGGCTGAGGCCAGGCCTTACTGTGGGATGGGGGTGGAAATACCAGAACTGGATTGGGTCCTAGGGGTTAGAAGAGGCCTTGGGAAGCCCCCCAAATTGGGTCATTGTTAATACTTTATGCGCCCAGACCCATCCTCTTAGGCCTCTCCCCAGTTCCTCTCAGGCACCCCTCATTCTGTGGCCCCAAGCAGATGGGCAATACCGCCTCCTCTCTAGGGGAGTGTGAACTCAGATGCTAAAATAAAAGCCCCCCTCTTCTCTCCTGGGTTCCCATGGAAACTTATATTTGGTGACGCAGCTGCAAAGTCATGAGGCATGAGCCAGGCTGAGCTGACAAGGAAATTTTTTCCTGGTCTCTTAACTTGCCCCTTTGACCTCCTTTCCCCCACCAGTTGGTGGTGTCTGGTGTTCTCTCTGGGGGTTCCCAGAGTGAAGCCCACAGTGCGATAGCTGCCAAGGGCCTATGGTGGCCTCCCCTGCAGCCCCAGCCCGACACCTGCCCATGGGGGGCCCAGCTCATACCTGAGCCCCTGACCATCTCAGGGGCAGCTTGAGGGGCATCCAGCCATCCAGCCTCTTGGGGTGTTCTCTGTCCCATCCCCATGCCCCACTTTGGAAGCAACAGGGGCTTTGGGAGAGGTGGCCTGCTGCCCTGCCTCCTGCGTCACTCACTCTACTCCACCGGGTTGGAGTAGCTGAAGCGACTGCCCTGCCCAAGCCGCGGGCACAGGTATAAGGACCGCAGCGGGTGGGAGCAGACCTGATGTCCAGGATTCTAGTCTCGCTGAGCGGCTCTTCCAAAACCGGGGTGACCCTTGCTCCTGGAAAGCCCACTCCCCCCCTGCTTATCCACATACCGTCTTGTTGGTTTTTTTTTTATTTCTTTTTTTATTTTGTCTTTTTTTTTGTTTGTTTTTTTAGAAATCTGTCTTTCAGGTTTGCCAGAAGGTAGGCGTTGAGCCCACTGTGTGTGTGCGTGTGTGTGTCCTGTGTGTGTCCTGCTCCATCACTAACCCCCCCTTCTCTAGCTGTTGATTCCTCTCCATCTGCTGACCTGCTCTGTGTGGCCCTCCTCTCTGCCATCTTAAAGGGATGAAGACTGCTCTGATGCGGCATCGGCCTCAGGCCACCCTCCCTGCCCCCTTCAGACAGGCAGGACTCAGAACACAGGGTCCCAGGGAGGCCACTTTGGACCCCCAGGGCAAATGGCTTTGAAAGTAAGGGTCCTTCCTTGGGCCACAGGTGTACCTTTCCTCAAGCACGAAGAGACCTTTCCAGGGATTCTCCCTTTAAGATTGTCTCCTTACCTGCCCCAGGTTTTGGTCACAAGCATCGGGTTCCTTCTCTGGCCCTTCCCCTTGTTGTGTGCATGCGCTATGAGGAGGCTCCACTGGGATTAAAAATGCATCTGGGATGGCATCTCATTTGGGGTCTCTTGGACTTGCTGAACTTCAGGGCTATGTGACCTCTTCCCCCCTGGCCTACCTGATGGCAAGACTTTTGAAGTACTACAGGGATATTGGGGTCCCTAGACTAAAATCTGACTTCTCCAGGCCCAGGGAGCCTTTGCCTCATGAATGGGGCGCAGCACCCCCTTCTGGCAGCTCCTGCAGAACCAGCCCAGCCCACCCTGCCTGGTATACTGCCTCCCGCAGCATCCGATGATGAGTCAAGCCTTCTCTCCTCCTGGCTGCTTCCTCCACATGTGTTCTGTGCCTGCCAAAGAGCCAGGAGCTGATAATCTCGGACAGGGGCCATTCTGCCTCCACTCCCTGACTGAACATCAGGAGAGCCACACCCTTACTTGGGGCCAGGATCCTGGCTCTTTGAGGCCTGGCCTTAATCTCCTCTCTGCGGCCCTGGGTGAGCCAGATACCAAACTGCAGACCAAAGACCAGGTTGGGACACTGGGTCACCTGGTAGGCACTTTGGTACCCCAGCCAAGGGAGAAACAGGCCCGCCGGGTCCTTAGGCCTTCCCCATTCCCGGTTCCTTCCCACCCAGCTCACTGCAGGGCTGGCTGGGCCTGCTCTGCAGGAGCCTGTGGAGAGCAGCTCGGGCTCCTTCCTGTCACAGCTGGCCCTGCTCACAGTGCGCTGTTGGCCTCCGTGTGTCTGTGTCTTCGTGTCCCTTTTACATGTGCTGCTGCTCTCTCCCTCCTCGGCCTTCCTCCTTCCTGCCTTCTGCTATCCCAGTTTCCCAGCTCCAGGCACCCATCTTTCAGGCAGGAGCTGGAGAAGCCGCTCAGCGGGGCCAGACCTCTTCCCCGCCTCCCAAGGTGTCTACCTGGCCTCTTAGCCCCTCTCCCATGTGAGTGGCCGGCCACAGGCCAGCCTAGGGGAGTTGCAAGTGCATGGAGCAGCGGCCTTTCCAGTTGGCCGCAGCATCTGCCACGCAGTTTGGTCTTGGCACTGCGAGCCTCTAGAAGAGGCTTCTGCATACCTCCAGCCCCTCCTCCAGGAAGCCTTTGTTCCGAGACCCTGGTAAACTGGTGTAGAGGACCAGCTCCCAGCCCCCACCCTGTAGAGCTTGAGCCGGGCAGTGGGCCCAGGTTAGCTGCTCCTGCTGGCCGCGCCTACCTGGGCCTGTGCAGCCTCCCCTCCTCCCCCAGCAGAGCTCCTCCCAGCACACCTCTCTGGGAGTGTGGGGAGGGGCAGGCCCCAAGTGTTGGGCTCCCTGTTGGAAAGGGACAGTTGAGCTGCCAGTATGAGGTGCTGCAGAGCCTTGTTGGCCTGTGAGTGACGGGCAAGTGGCCTTTGGGCTTGGTCCTGCCCACCCACTGGTGGCACCTCCCCAGACCCACCCTCACCTGGGTCTGTGGCGGCGGAAGGAGCGGGAGATCCCAGCACTAAACTCTCCCTCGCTCTGTTTTTTGAGGAACCTGAATGAACCTGAAAGCAAAGACCGGGTGGAGACGCTCAGGTGAGAGGGCCGGAGCCAGCACTGGCCCTGCCCAGGCCACCGGGCTTGCCACAGCCGCCTGCTCCTCTCTCCCTCTGCCTCTTGGCCCTTTCTCCAGTGGCTCTGCCCTGTCTGCACCCTTGTGGGACCTCCCTTTCCACAGAACTTCCCTTTCCCAGGCCCACCTGCAATCGTTGTGGGTCCTTCTCAGATCCCAGTATGTTCCGGAAGTCAGAGCCTTGGGTCCTTTGGGTCAGGCGGTTGGGGCTCTAGGTCCCTGCCCCTCGACTGCCTTCGCTGCTGCCTCAGCAGGGGAGCAGGGAGGGACAGTCTGTGCCAAGTGCCGCTGAATGCACTCTCCTTGCATAGCCCAACCCTCTTCAAAGGAAAAGACTGAAACGCATGGACTGTCACCGCACCCCACCCGCCTGGCTTCTCCTCCCCCCTACCCTCTACCCTGAGACCGAGGGCCAGAGGAGGCCCCCACCTCTCGCCCCTTGCCCCACTACCCCTTGGACCAGAGTCTGACCCTCCCTCCTCCAGCTCGCTGCTCTGTGCTCCCTCCCGCTCCTCCCTGGTCTCAGGGTCTGTCTGCCAGGGTGGCTGTCCTGTGGGTGGGGTGCCACGGCCCCCAGCTGATGCCCACCTCTGCCCTCTCCGCAGACCCCACGTGGTAGGCAGTGGAGGCAACGACAAAGAAAAGGAAGAGTTTCGGGAGGCGAAACCCCGCTCGCTGCGCTTCACGTGGAGCATGAAGACCACGAGCTCCATGGAGCCCAACGAGATGATGCGGGAGATCCGCAAGGTGCTGGACGCCAACAGCTGCCAGAGCGAGCTGCACGAGAAGTACATGCTGCTGTGCATGCACGGCACGCCGGGCCACGAGAGCTTCGTGCAGTGGGAGATGGAGGTGTGCAAACTGCCGCGGCTCTCGCTCAACGGCGTCCGGTTTAAGCGGATATCGGGCACCTCCATGGCCTTCAAAAACATTGCCTCCAAAATAGCCAATGAGCTGAAGCTTTAACAGGCCGCAGGAGGGGGCAGCAGAGGCTGGCCAGCCGGACTTGGCTGCTGGGGCCTGCCTGGGCCCCACCTGGGCGAGACTGCAGCAATGGATTGGCGTGTCTCCCTGCTGGCACTTGTCCCCTCCCTTGCCCTTCTTGGTTTTTTTCTTCCATGTTTGTGGGGGATGGGAGGCGTTTCTTCCCCATCCCAGGTTCACCCTGCCCAGAAATCCCCCCTTCCCCCCTCCCCCCTCAGGAGGCCGGGGAGGGGGAGGGGCGGCGGGGGGGCAGGGCTCCCCCTCGGTACTGCGGTTGCACAGAGTATTTCGCCTAAACCAAGAAATTTTTTATTACCAAAAAGAAAAAAGAAAAAAAAAAAATCCCAACAGCCACCTTTCCTCCCTGCCCCATTGGGACAGTTGAGACTGGATCTGTGGGGTTTCCCGGGAGGGTGGCTCAGGGCTGGAACACTCTCAGGCAAGAGTGGTGGAGTTCCCTGGCAGGCCCTCCGCCAGGCCCACTCGGGCTTCTCCCCTCTCCTCCCCTCCTTACCCTCCAAGCGAACCACCAGAGGTGGCCTTCCCCTGCCCTCAGGCCCCTGGGCTGCAGGCCTGGGCAGCCGGGGGCTGGGCGGGGTGCTGCGCAGCCCTGGAGAGGGCAGGGCCGTGGGCGGGGGCAGCGGCCCGAGCTCCCTCCACACTGTATCCTCTGCCCCCTCCCCAGAGCTGGGCATTCCTTCCACAAGCTGCTGTGGGGACGTTTGCTCCCCTCCTCAAAAGTCTGTGCCATCTTCTCCCACCCCTCCCGGTAGAAGGAGGGCTGACCCAGGGCTGGGAGAGGGGAGGGGACTGCAAGGCAGATGGGCTCCTCGGCCCCCAGGGGGCCGCCTGGGCTGCTCATCTCCGACAGGGACGCCAGGCTCCTCCATTCCGGGAGAGCCTTTGTCTGAAAGCACAGCCCCTCGCCATCCCTCCTCCCCACCGCTTCCCGTCGTTGGCATTAATCTGGGCACCAGCTCGCTCCATAGCAGTGACTTCCCGCACCACTCTCATCTCGGCCTTGCCTTCTTCTTCCTGACACTGTCGCCCCTCCTCTCAGGAGACTGCCCAGGGCCTCCGTGGCCGCCTGGCGGAAGGCTGGATTGGGCGGCAGGGCCGGGAGCGTCTGCCCTCCGTGGGGTGGGGACAGATGGGCGAAGCGACCCCCGCTTGCTAACCTCCTCGGCCAGTGTGGGAGTGGGTGGCTGTGGGCGCTTGGCTGGTGGTGGCCACTGCATCCCTTAATTTATTTCTCTGCTGTTTCAGTTCTTGAGAAATGGGGGGAGGGAGTCCGACAGGCTGCCCCTGCCCTCACCTGAGTTGTACATTTTTTTTGTGATGGGTTTTATTTTTTATTTTATTATTTTATTATTATTATTTTTTTGATTTATGACGACTCCACCCCTGTTCATCACCCCCACTCCCAGGCCAGGCTCAGCAACATGTCCGAGCCCTTGAGTCCCAGGAAGGGGCCTCGTCAACCTCAGCCCGCCTGCCCCATGCTCCGTGGCTCCGGCTCAGACCAAGGGCTCCCCCTCCCTCCCTCCTCCTGCCCTACGGAACAGCCCGGGTGCTCCAAGGGGGCCGGGAGGGCATGGCTTGGCTCCCAAAGGGGGTGGGGGCCAGGGGCACCCAGGCAAGGTGGCCCCTTCCCACCTGGCCCCTCCCTCCTACCCAGCCCTGCACTTAGTTTCTCCTCTGGATCAAACACGTAATAAAGAGAATGTTTGGAATCTGAGCTGCCTCCTCCAGTTTCTTCTCCCAGCTGGGCAGGGACCCAGTCCCCAGGGGCAAGATGTGGCCCAGCCTGCCTTACAGAGCTGATTCCTGTCTGGGGCCTGGGGAGAGGCCAGTGCTGGGTGGGCCAGCTCCCTCCCACCCTTGGGGCACAGAGGAAAAAGACCTGGCCAACTTAGAAGGTTGTATTTATTTATTTTTAAAAAAACATTGAAAAATAAACCCATGTCTCCATAAGTTCCCAGCCCTGCTTTCCCCAAGCTCTAGGGAGGATGGGTGAGGTGGGCACCCTCTGGGCTCTCTGGCATTCCCACCCATTGGCCCTACAGAACAGGACTTCCTTCACGCCTCTGCTGTTGCCTGGCAGCCACAGAAACTTCTCTGCCCACCTCCCCCCACCCCTCCCCACCTCACACCAGACTTATTGCTAAAAGGAGGGAGAGGGGAATGAGGACAGCCAGCACCCCAAACTGTCCTACCCTGCCCCCCTGCTAAGGTCACTACCCCCGACACACAACAGGCAGGCCCATAGGCCAAGCCCCTCGCAGATAAGGAGGCAGCCATTCCAGTCCCAGTCAGGAAGCGGTCCTCAGGCCAGCTCTGAAGGCCCCTCAGCCCCAGCTTGCAACTCGGCTGCCAGGACACACGCAGAACCCACAGGCCTAGGCTGTGCCAACTGGCAGCCCTGGGTCTTTGAAAAGATCCGGCGGAGAGCTCTAGTCCCGTCTGTCCTCAGCGATGCTGGAGATGCCAGCAAAGGGGTTCAGGAGCCCGAGGGCGGTAGAGGACCCCAAGGCTCAGAGTGAGGGTGCTGGAGGTTCCAGAGGGGCTCCAATCAGGGTAGGTGGGGGCTGAGGCCCAGGGCGGGCACTGTGGCGGGAGGCAGGCAAGGCCGGGCGGATGAGAGGTGGCGGGGGCTGATTGGGAGCGAGCCGGGGCTGCAGGAAGCGGCCCTGCTGCAGTGGGGGTGGCTGTCGAAGCAGAGTGGGAGCCGTGGGCAGAGGTGGCCTCAGCAGCGGGGGAGGCTGGGACAGTGAGGAGGGCAGCGGAGCGGGTGGCGGTGCAGGAGGCACTGATCGGGGCACAGATGTTGAGACAGATGTAATCTGGACCTGAGGGAAGAGGAAACGAGGAGGGCGCTGGCACACGCTTGCCCCAAGCCCCGAGGAGCAGTGGCCCCTCTCCTCTCCCCTTCTCACCTCATCATCCTCCTCTAGGGCTGGGGCTGCCAAGGGAGCCCCTCTCCTCGCCTGCTCGGCAGGGACCGGGGCCCCAGGGGCCCCATCCTGCTCAGCCTCCCACTCCTGCAGCACCTCCTCCAGATTGAAGCGGCGCCGGTAGCTCACAAAGAAGGTCTTCACCTGGGTCAAAGTCTTGTTCCCAATCACCTCCGCAATAGCCCCAAAGTCTTTTCCATATCTACGGATGGCTACAAGGGTCAAAAGGGCAGCAAAAGTGTCAATGTCCCTCAGAGCTAGTTACTTCCCTGCCCCTTCCCCTCTGCCCTCGGCTCTTTGAAAGGTGAGAGTGGACTCCTGAGGTCCTCTGTTCTCCCCCACAGTCTAACCCACCTTGTACAGCCAAAAGCTGCTCATCTGTGGTCCATCGGGAGTTGAACTTGGTATTGGCCTGGAGAACAAGGATGATTTTTTTTTGGTAGGGCTTAAACCCAGGGGGCACTCTACCACCACACCACAACCCCAGCCCCTACCCCTTTTTGGTACCACGGATTGAGACGAGGGGTGCTTAACCATTGAGCCATGCAGTTCTTTGAGACAAGTCTCTTGCTAAGCTGCTGGCTTCAAACTTGTGATCCTCCTGCCTCAGCCTCCTGATTTGCTGGAATTTCAGGTGTGCACCACCTCACCCAGCAAGGAATGTAATCCTTTCTGTTTTAATGTTATTTTTATTTTTTATTTTTTTGTGGTGCTGGGGATTGAACCCAGGGCCTTGTGCTTGCGAGGCAGGCACTCTACCAACTGAGCTATATCCCCAGCCCCGTTATTGTATTTTTTATGCCTTTTTTATTTATTTACTTTTACATGGTGCTGAAGATCAAACCCAGTGCCTCACACTTTGCTACACAAGTGCTCTACCACTGAGCCACAGTCACAGCCCCAAGAAATATAATCTTTATAAAGTAAAAAATATGGAAACAGGCTGGAGTTGTAGCTGAGTGGTAGAGCGCTTGCTTCACAAGGATGTGGCACTGGGTTTGATCCTCAGCACCACAAAAATAAATAAATAAAACAAAGGTACTGTGCCCATCTTCAACTAAAAATAATTTTTAAAAAACATGGAAAACAAGCCAGGCGTGGTGGCGCACGACTGTAATCCAAGCGACTTGGGAGACTGAGTCAGGAGGATCGAGAGTTCAAAGCCAGCCTCAGCAACTTAGCGAGGTCCTAAGCAACTTAGTGAGACCCTGACTCTAAATAAAATACAAAATAGGGCTGGGGATGTGGCTCAGTGGCCGAGTGTCCCTGAGTTCAATTCCCTGGTTCCAAAAAAAAAAAAAAAAAACATGGAAAACAGAAGCCCTGCGCCCCTTGTCAACACCCCTCTTGCCCTTTCCCTCCAATCTTGAGGAGCAGCCTTACCTCAGGGGGGCGGAGTGGGTCGATGCCACCCTCCAGGGCTTGGCGGAGGCTGCTGTTGGCCTGCTTCATGCTCTGCACCTGAGAGGGCCAGGAGGGAGGGACATCTGATCTCTGTCAAGGAAAGGTCACCACCCCTGGCTCACCTGGGCCCTACCCTGCAGTCACTCCCACGTCCCCCCGCCAAGAGCTCTGCCACCACCGTCCACTTCAGTCCACCATGACTGCCCAGGAGGGCCCGGCGCTGTGGTTCTCCCGTTTGCAAACCACTTTTTAAAGAAGACCCAGAAAAGAAAACCAAGTTCTCCCGCATCCCAGAGGATGGGGCCGGCCAAGACAGGTTTGATACTTGCACCGTCTCCGCTACTTCTCAGCTACCCCCAAAATCAGTCCCCGGAGCGCCTGGCCCCCTCTCCTGCAGCCCTCACCTGGCGCTTAAGGGAGATGAGCTGGGAGTCAAGACCCCGGAGGGTGAGGTTGGCGAGGTCCGGGCTTCCCGACACTGCAGTGAGGCCCTCCGGACTCAGGTACATGCCCTTGGGTGGGCGTCGCCGGGTTCGGAGCGGGTGGTGGCGGTACTGAGACACCTGGACCTCCTTCTTTCCAGGGCCTGGCCGTGTATTCAGGGGCCGAGAGGGCAGAGGCTGCAGAGAAAGAGAGGGGCAAGTGGTGGGTGCCAGAGGGGGGCAGGGGGGCCAGGGGGCCACAGGTGGGGACCTCACCTCTCTCTTGGGGTCTCCAGCATCTGGCTCTCCCTCACTCACAGCTCCCCGTCCCTCCTCAAGCTCATCACTGTGGACACAGGGAGGGAATAAGGCAGGGGCCCAGGAAGTCTGTCTGCCCCACCCTATGTTGACAAGGACCCCACCTGTCTTCTTTGTCCTTCCGGCCACCCAGCCGCCGTGCCTGTCTGTCCATCACGCTGGTTCGGCTGCGGGTCTTCTTCCAGGAATAGTAATACTTCACCAGGCTGGGAATTAGCTTGTCAGGTAGCTGGGGAGGCAAGGCCAGAGGTGGACACCCACCTGAGACTCTGGGCCCCAGGGTTGCTGGTGGGAGTGGAGAGGCTGGGAAGCACTAGGGTGGGGAGGGCTTTACCATCTGCTGGATCCGCTGGAAGCACTTGCCGTGGAAGCCGAAGGCCTGCTCGAACAGCACCTTGTCCTCCACTGTCCACTCATCAGGGAATGGCGTGAAGTTGGCCAGGTCAGCCAGGGACTTCTCAACGTCGTGTTTATGCCACAGGAGCATGCCCAGTGCCTGGCCCGGGACGAGGGGTGACTCAGGGGCACTGCTCCCAGCGCTGTCCCATCCCACCCCCAGACCACTGCAGGGGCCAGGCTCACCTGCTCAATGTTGTAGCCATGCTTCTCCTTGGCCATCGCGATGTACTTGTCAACTGCAAGGGGGGTACAGTTCCTAACCCAGGCCTGTCCAGAGAGGGGAGGGGTACCCCACTCGCCCCAGGACAGGGGCAGAACCCTCAGTTCAGCCTCCAGTCCACTTCTTTCTTGTTTGTTTGGAATGGGGTCCCCCTACATTGCCCAGGTTGCTCTCCAACTCTTGGGGCTCAAGCCATCTTCCTGCCTCAGCTTCCCAAGCAGGTGGGACCCCAGGCGCAGGCCACAGCACCTGGCTTTCTGCCTTAGCCCAAGCCGCTCCTCCCAGAGCTGAGGCTGACAAGGGCCTGCCCCACTCACGCTTGGCATCTGACACGCAGTGGTTGGGTGACCACACCAACATCCCCTTCAGCTCCTTGTTGCTGTAGCGAGCTGGGCTCTCTGAAAGGCCAAGAGGGAAGACACTCAGATCAGCCTGGTGGCTCTAGCCTGGACCCAAGGCCAGAGGACAGCAGGAGAGTGGGGCCTGAGAGGTGAGGCCCAGAAGGGAAGGAGGAGCAGAGACCCAGACAGGAAAGCAGAGCAGGAAAACTAACCATGCCATGGGGCCACCCCCACCCACCCGCCTGTCCTTGGAGCCAGCCAAGGGCTCCCAGGTGGGGCTGCAGGCCAAGCCCCCGGCTGCCCCCCAACCCCCTCCCTGCCACTCACCAGGCTTGCACTCTGGAATTACGGCCTGGTAATTGGTTCCAACTCGGATCATGCTGTCTGTGGAGCCAGGGGGAGGCAGTGAGGACTCCAGGGAAGAAGGGAGGGCAGGAGGATGTGGCGGGGGAGGTGGCTGGACTGGAGTTCTCCTTCCTGACCACCCAGGGCCCCCACCTTCCAGGATGCTCACTTTTCCCTGATCTTACCCCTCAGCCAGAAAAGGGACCCTGCCTAGTCATGGCCGCACGGGGTAGGGAGGGGGCAAAGAAGGACAGTCTCCCAGCCCAGGCCAAGCAGAGTGCTTTGTTCCGGCAGGGGGTGGGGGCTTGGAGGGCAGACCCTAGACCTGGACCACAGCCCTGCAAGAAACCCAAGGCTCCTCCGGCCACATGAGCCTCCTAGCTCCTTGTGGAGGTGCCTTTCCGGCCCTTGCCCCAGCCAGACCTCAGTCCCCTGCAAGGTGGCAAGGGATGAGGGACCCAGTCCATGGAAGGGAGGCACGCCTAGGTCCCTCTGCGAGTGAGGGCAGGGCTGGGCGGACAGGAGGGGCCCAACCACCAGATTCCCTGTGCCGGCAGCCCAGGCTGGAGAGAGAAGCAAGGCAGAGGCTCCAATCCAGGCGGACAGGAACCATCAACATAATAGACCCCTTGGCCTGCAACTCCCCTCCCTCCCCCACTTCGCAGCCCCTGGGCCAGTGCGCCTTTAACCCCAGGCCGCCGGGCTCACCGTGCGAGTGCTCCTCCTCGCTGCTGTCATCCTCTGAGTGCGGCTGTCCGCCGTTGGGCGCCGTCTTGGCCCGGCTGCGGGACAGGATCCCGGAGCCCGCACTCGGCTTCTCCATCACCGAGGGCATTACCCCGCACGGCTGCCCCGGGGGGCGCGGGAGCCTTCGGAGAGCGACGGTGGTTACCGCGCTCGCCTCGAGTGCCGTGCCCGGCCCGGCCTGGAGAGGTCGCCACTGAGGCTACAAGAGGCAGGAGGTCAGCGTGGCTAGGGTCCGGCGGGGCGGGAGCCCAAGGGGCAGCCCCAGCGCTCCCCGCGACCCCCGCGGGCGAGGACGTCAGAAAAGTTTGTGCAGAAGTGGGGTACGCGGGGGATGAGCGCAAGGTCCGGCGCGGCTGAGGCACGCTTGCTCTGTGCGCCCCTCGGGGTTGAGGATCCCCAGAGAAGTCGGGGAGCCCTGCCCTCCGGGCGCCCGAAGCCCACCGCCCGCCTGCCCACGCCGTTCACCCGGCGAGTGCTGCAGCGTAATTTACGTCCCCCGCGGGCTCCGCGCCTCTTGGCTGCGCCAGGGATGCCCCAGTCCCGGGGCTGGGACCCCTGCCCCACCAGACCCCCAGCCCGCGACGGCAGCCGGCGGGGCCGCGGCGGTGGCGGGACGGCGCGCACGGCGCGCGGCGCTGGGGCAGAGTTGCCGGGAGGCGGGCGGAGCGCAGCCGCGGGCGCCGCCTCGCACCCTCCCCGGCGCGCTCGCTCTCCCCGCCGCGCTCGCGCCGCTGCTCTCTCGCCCGCTCTCCGCCGCCGCTCGCTCCTCGCGCACACAATGAAGCTGCTGGCAGGGAAGTAGTGCCGGCTGCGGCCTCAGCACCCCTCCCCCAGCCGATGCCTCCGCCAGCTGAACATCTGGCCCTGGGGTGGGAGGGAGGGCCCGGGGGCGGGGCCTGGGGGCCGGGGCTAGACCTCCAGGGGGTGGGGTCAGACCGGGGTGGGGAGCGAGTCCCTCCTTGGGGCCCTCTCCACTCCCTGGGCCCCCGGACTCGCTCCTGGGGGAGATCGCACTGCCCCCAGGGGTAGCCGGGGGTCAGCCCCACCCACGCGCTCACCGGCCCCACACACCAGTGGGCTCGGGTTACTGCCGCCTGCCCCGGGGGCCCAGAGGCCGCCTGCCCGCCCGGGTGGAGCCCAGCTTTTCCTTCCATTTCCCTTCCTGCCAAGGAACTCCCCGCCCCCCCTTCCGCAGGGGGGACCCCCCTTCATGCGCCCTTGGGGGCCAGAGCGGATGGGAGGCCGGACAGGCGAGGAATAAATTCCTCCTGGAGCTACTGGGCCAGAGCCTGGCTTCTGGTGGATCTGTGGTCCCCAGGGGTCACCCCAATTCCCTTTAACTACTGCAGTCTGCACCCTGAGACGGTGGCATCAAGGGCTGAGGGATGGGAGTGGAAGGCCAAGGGGAAGATTTGGACTACTGGGGGAGAGAGGGATGCGTCTCCTCCCCACTGGGTTCACTGTCACCCCCGCTGGAAGCAGCATCTCCCTCCCCCCGGACAAGCACGGGCAGAGTGACAGACAGGGAAGCGGGTAGGGAGGCACAGACGGAGATGGGGGAGGGGGTGGGCAGAGACTTTCAAAGCCAGACCCAGCCACCCTGCCAGGCACACAAAGAGCCAGCACACACACCGGCGGCGGCTCCGAGACTGCGAGCTGCGCCCGAGCCCGTCCCCGCCGCCGGGGCACGTGCTGCAGCGCACACAGGCCGAAGCCCCCGCCCGCCGCCCCTCCCACCCGGAGCCCGGGACGCTTGGACACGCCCTCACCGGTCACACCCCGGTGTGCCCAGACCGAGTCGAGCCTGCACTCGCGCCCTCCTCTCCCTTCCCTTCCTCGGCCACTCTGTAATCAGATTCCTAAATTTAGAAGCAGCCCAGGGCTCAGCCAGGGATCCCTGCCCCCACCCGCTGCCTGTGGCCGACCGGCCCGGGTCCTGCGGTAGGGCCACGACCTGGCTGGGGCCGCCAGTTCCTAAGGGGCTCCTTGCGGGCGGTCAGGCAAAGTCAGGCGCGACCCCACCCGCCTGCTGCACTGTCCGCTGTCGGGGCACATGGGGCCACCCAGCCAGCAGCCACGTTGCCCGCCACACCTCTGGCCAGGGCTACGGGACCTTTTTTCCTCCTCTTAAATCATGGATTGAGCACCAAGCCCCAGGGTGGGGAGGTCTGGACAAAGGAGGAGAATGAATGGACCAAAGACTGGTCGGAGCTAAGAGGGCCGCTCCAGGATGCAAAGCCTTTCCAGACTGACCCCTCCTGAGTGGCGGGGTGTCATCCCTGCCCCCAGAACCTCCACCCTCTGGGGAGGCTGTCACTTTGTCCCGTTCTGCCTGGCAGGCAACCATTGTGTGCACCACCCTCTCCTACCAAGGCATCTCCCATGGGGCCTGCCGGGCCCATTGGGCAGGGCCTCAGTTGGGTCCCCATCCCCCTCCTGGCCTCTGCATACTCAGACCGAGGGTCCTGGGCCCAGCGCCCTCAGCACCACCCTAGGCCTCAGCTTCTAGCTTCTTCCTTCCATCCCCTCCAGGGATGCCCGAGGTAGGCCTCCATCTCCAGGGATCCCCAGCCACTGGCTTCCCTCTGGACTCAGACGGCCCCCCAACCTGGAGGACCTAATTCTGTTTTCACTTCTCTTGGGGCCAAAGGAAGATGGCTCTGGAGGTGGGGGCAGGGAAGAAAGGTTCATTGCATGGAGTGAGGGTCGGGTCCTCAGACCCTGAGAAGTGAGGTTTCAAAGCGGTAGGACATGACACTGAGGGACATGGTAGGAGTTGGGGGCTGCTGTGGGGGCCACAGGGTCCAGAGAGGAGGTACATCCTAGTGAGCAACCTCCCCGAAAGGGGCAAGGGCGCACAGCGGGGTTAGAAAGGGGAGGAACAAGGCCCAGCCCTCCCCACCTGCTGCAGCCACCCCCTCCCCAGATGGCCCCCTCTTTTGTGCGAAGGCACACAAAGGACAAGGGGCCCCGGCCGGCCTGGCCATCTGCTCCCAGCAGCCTGAAGGCTCTTAAAGAGACAGCACCCCCTCCCTTCCACCCTGGGGCTATGGGGTGCCGCTGTGGCTCAGGACCGGGTCACAGCAATACCCCAGACCCCACCCACCTTTCCCCGTGCCCTGAGTTCCCACTTCAGGAATTACCCTCCCCCAGGCCTTGGGTGCAGAGGTGCCACGTGGCCAGAAACACGGGGTATGGGAGGGGAGAGGAGAGGCAGCCCAGGGACCAGCCCCTCCTCTCCTCCAGCCTGAGGCAGCGGAAGAGGTCAAAGCAGCCTGGTAGCCTGGCTTGTCAGCCTGGCGTGGGAACGGGAATCCCTCACCCCCCTGAGGCTACCTGCCCGCTGGGCAAGGAGAGCCCTACCCACCATTTCGGCGGAGGCTCTCCGCTCATCCTTCAGCCGGGAAGAGGGATGCCACTGCCTTCCCTTTGAGAGCTGCAAGCCAGGATGCTGGCCGCCTGGGGTGAGCCCCAGCCAGTGAGCAGGGCACATTTATTTCCTGCACTCTTCAGATGAGGAGACCGAGGCCCCCACACAGGCCTCTGCCTGGAGCCTTCCCAGCTTTTCCAAAGGCCCCTTACCCCTCAGGTGCCCAGAGAAGTTATCCCTGGCCTGGCCAAATGCACAGTTCATGGACACGAGTGTACTTGATTTGTGTGATCGCGTCACTGACTTCTCCTCTGCGGGGTTCTCAGGCCTGGCCTGCAGGGAGGCACTCAGCCTGTGTGGAGGGAATCAAGTCAGGAGCCCACGGAGCCTTTGGCGCCTTCCTCTCCACCTAGCTCTTCTGCACTCCGTCTGCCAGGCATCTTGCCTCCTCCCTCAAGGTGAGGCAAGGGGACAAAGGTCGCACAGGGATGCTGGGAAAGGAAAGGAGGGTGACCTTGGGTGAGCCACCCAGCCCCCCCTCCCAAAGGCGGGGGCAGCTCCAGCCAATCCCAAACCCGCCAGCCCTGCCAGACAGACTGGGACTGTCCCCAGTGAGGCAGTCCGCTGTGGTGTAGTGCCTGGGACCCTGGCCAGGCCCACGGTGGCCACAGCCAAGGGGCTAGACTTGGGCAGGGAGGCGGGCAGTCAGGCCTGGGGGGAAGGAGGGAGGGTGGTGGGACCTGGGTGGGAGCCTGGCTGAGCTGTCTATCACGGAGGCTGGGAGTGCTCCCCTCACCTGGGAGTGGGGGAGGTGAAGCTGGAGAAATGGAGGAGGAGAATGAGGAGCCCCTTCTTCCCTGCCCCCATGCTGCTCTGCCCCCATGCTGCCCAGACAGGGATTTGGTCCCTCCCTGTCCTCACACCCACTGGGGTCCCTGTGTGGCCCAGGGCACAACCCTCGCATTTCTGGGCCCTTCTGGTGATACCCTGGCATCCCAGCCAGCTCTCCCGACAGGCCCTTGTGAAAAGACAGAGATGACCCAGGTAGAGGGCCGGTGCCTGGGGAAGGACAGAGCCAAAGCCAGCATGAGGTCAGCAAGGAGACCCCAAACTTCCTGACACCCACACTGAGGAAAGCTGCCTCCCTGAGCCAAGCAGGAACTGGGAGGAGGGGTCAACAAGACCTCAGGTGACAGAGACAGAAAAGCGACAGTGACCTCCTGGGCTCCATCAGGCAGAAGCTGCATGACCCAGGAACCTGCTCTGTTTCTCCCTCTGTTTCTCAGGAAAGTGAGAGAAGGGGTCTCTACCCCTTACCTGGGCAACACCTGCGCCCTCTGGTGGTGGCAGCATGGACCAGCGGGGTCCCACCTTAGCCTGGACACAGATATCTTCCCAGGGAGGCTGAGCCTGGCACCCTGAGGAGCCGAAGTTCTTGGGGGAAGTGCCTGGACCACGGTCCACTCAGAGCCATGGGAGTCACTGAGGCTTAGATCCATCCTCAGCAAGGCCTGCTTCAGACCATGGTCCCCTCAGGGCCACCAAGAACTTCCCAGAGCAGTCACACGCAGCAGAGACCCCTAGAAAAATGGCAGTGGAGATAGGAACAAAGGCAGACCAAGGAGCTCAGATCTAGGGTGAGTCCCAGCTCACTTACTGTGTGGCCTTAGTACAGGCACTTGGCCTCTCTGAGCCCCAGTCCTTCCATCTCTAAAAGGGAATGACAATCCTGACTTCATCAATTAGTAGGAGAATTCAATGATACAACGTAGTTAAGAACATCCATTGAGTTGGGCA
>JAJEJO010053506.1:0-34141 GCA_020662805.1 Glaucomys volans
CCCTGACCCCACTGACTGGGTCACATGTGCTAACACGTGGGACCCCAGGGGCTGGCTGCGTGATTCTGCTGAGCTCTCCCAGGAGCCCGTGTGCAGCGGGAGCAGCGGCAGCTAACATTAGCAGTGGCAGGGTCCACCTCCGAACCAAGGGTCTTAATTAGCACAAATGAGTCAAGCTGAGCCAATTAGTCCGCAGGCACTGGGGAGCAGATGGGTGTCAGGTGGCACAGAGCCCTCCACCACCTGAGGGAGCCCTAGGCCAGAGGGTCGGGGGCACCTTGGTGGGGAGCCCAAGCTGGTAGGGAAGACAGAAGCACCAACACTCTCCAGGATTCAGAAGCACATTCTTTTTTTTTTTTTTGGAACCAGAGATTGAACCCAGGGACACTCGGCCACTGAGCCACATCCCCAGCCCTATTTTGTATTTTATTTAGAGACAGGGTCTCACTGAGTTGCTAAGGGCCTCCCTAAGTTGCTGAGGCTGGCTTTGAACTCGCAATCCTCCTGACTCAGCCTCCCAAGTCACTTGGATTACACCACGCCCGGCTCAGAAGCACATTCTTATGTGTTCAAAATCACCCACGTTTTACCATCAGGGTTGCTTGGGCCTGGAGGACCCTGTGCCGCTGGGCACTGCTACCACCTGAGAGGCTGGCAGCCCCGCTCCAGCTCGGCCTCCACATAGGCATCATGGAGCACCTTCAGGCGCAGCAGCAGCTGCTCCAGGTTCTCCCCAGTCACTGCTGACAGGGCGATGACCTGTCCCAGGTGGGCCTGTAGCTGGGGCAGACGGGCTCTGGCCTGGGGGAGATCGATCTTGTTTGCGACGACCACGTGGGGCCTCTCAGACAGGCCTTCTTCATACTTCTCCAGTTCGTATTTTAAATCCTCCACCTGCGTCCACGGCTCTGGGAGGGAAAGATCCACTACGAACAAGAGGAAGTGGCAGCGCTCGATGTGCCTGAGGAAGCTGAGCCCCAGGCCCCTGTCCAGGTGGGCCCCTCGGATGATGCCTGGGATGTCTGCTACTGTAGGAAGTGAGAGCACAGGGTCACAAACACACTGAAGGGACTTTTGACCTCGGGGCTGGGAGGGGCCTGGAGCTGCAGCATCATTTACCCCAGCAGCTGGGCGGGCCAGGCCAGGGGCTGCCTCCCCTTTCAGATCTGCAGAATGCAAGAGGACACACTGATCTGATGAGGTGTGTTTAGCACGTTCCTGCCCTTCCTGGCTTCAAACATGATCCAAAAAGGAAAAACGGCTTCCTGCACTCTATCAATAATTTGATTACTGATAGAAACCATTATGGAGCACTTTGCAAACATGAAGTGCTATACAAACCACCTTTCCAGCAGGCTCTTTTTAATGGGTACATTATCTTCTGGAAAGTTTTCTTCTCTCAAACAGTACAGGGAAAGCTTTTTAAATCGCACATAATCTACATCAGAGCAGAGTCCCTGATGGAAGAATGAAGCATGGCAGAAGCACTCTCCTCAGGCTTGAAACTCACACTCACAAAGCTGATCTGAAACTACGGATTCCAGGGGGTGACGGTGCTGATTTTAAGAAAGATCAGACTCACTAAAATTGTTTAGGTTAGGGCCGGGCGCGGTGGTGCATGCCTGTAATCCCAGCACTTGGGAGGCTGAGGCAGGAGGATCGAGAGTTCAAAGCCAGCCTCAGCAAGTCAGCAAGGTCCTAAGCAACTCAGGGAGACCCTGTCTCTAAATAAGATACAAAATAGGGCTGGGGATGTGGCTCAGTGGTGGAGTGCCCCTGGGTTCAATCCCCAGTACCAAAAAAAGAAAAAAAAAAAAATTGTTTAGGTTAGGAAAAACAGGAAGCTGAGCTTAGGAGTTGGTTATTTTCCTGATTCACTCAGATCACCTCAGCTCCCCTGGGGTTCCAGATGCTCTACCTGCTACCTGTTGATGACCGTAGTGGACAATCCCCACATGGGGGTTCAAGGTGGTGAATGGGTAGGAAGCCACAGCAGGTCTCGCATTCGAAATGGCCCGGAGGAGTGAGGACTTCCCGGCATTGGGGAAGCCGACCTGGAAGACAGCGAAGGCAGGACGTGACTTCAGGAAGTACCTCGCTGCAGCCTGTAGCTGGCTAGGGCAGGAGCCAGCGAGCCAAGAAGCTGCTCCTGTCCCCTGGGCCAGCAGCTTGTCCTGCCACCAGGGACCCACCATGCCAGCATGGGCCACTGTCTTGAGCTCCAGGTGGAGAACGCGTTCCTGACCCGGCTCTCCAGGGGTGCAGGTCACAGGGGCACGGTTGTCATTGGCCAGGAAGAAGCGGTTGCCTTTCCCGCCTGCCCCGCCTAGTGCGGCGATGTATTCCTGGCCCGGCTGGGACAAGTCAGCGACGACCTCGCTGCCCTCCTTCACCAAGGTGCCCACGGGAACCTGAAAGCAGCAAGGCATCCTGGGTTAGGTCCACGAACGGGGCGGGATGCAGGTGGGGCACCAACCTCCCCCTCACAGCACCAAGACAGGAAAGGGCCTGCCACTGAGATTCCCTGGGCCGATCAGTCGCCAGGCTATCTGAGTGGCTTTGGCAGGTTTTTTTTTTTTTTTTGGTACTGGGGATTGAACCCAGGGGCACTCCACCACTGAGCCACATCCCCAGCCCTATTTTGTATCTTATTTAGAGACAGGGTCTCCCTGAGTTGCTTAGGACCTTGCTGACTTGCTGAGGCTGGCTTTGAACTCTCGATCCTCCTGCCTTAGCCTCCCAAGTGTTGGGATTACAGGCGTGCATCACCATGCCCAGCTTGGAAGGGTTTTAAACAGTGTTTCTAAAATGAGATGATGGCCTGGGACAGATGGGTACAGGTGTGCTCTGTGGGTCACCTCCTTTAAGGCCTCCTCGCTACAGGTCAGACTGCACGGTCCAACGCCAGCACAGGAGGCCCTGTGTGGGCTGTCCTCCCCGAGCCTGGTCACCCACACCAGTGGCAGGAGAAGGGGTTCAGCAGTCAGACTTACCCGGACATAGAGGACAGCGCCACCCCGGCCAAAGCAGTTTTTCCTGCCACCATCTTCTCCACTAAACCCCTGATACCGAGACAGGACCGAGGACAGCGACTTGACGTGCTGGTCAGCTAGAGGCAGAGCGAGAATGCTGACTTCCTCCGAGTGGAGACAGAACGAGAGCCCCACAAGTGCCCGTGGCTCCCATTCTGCGTGCCCTGAGCCTTAAGCACACACAATGCAGGGAGGGGCTGGAGCAGATGTCAATGGCGAGGAACACAATTAGAAACCAAGTGCTAATTTTCCTTCAAAAAACTGCCATTTATGAAAATTTTGAAGTTAATGATGTCATCAATTTTAAAAAAGCTGTATTTTACTATGCTGTGAATGCTTCTCTTCCTAGCTCACTCAGCATTTAGGCTGGATGTGCGCTAAATGTAACTGATGCTTTGACATCTATCATCATGTTAAGGTTCCTAAAAACAAACTATGTTTGGGTTCCTGAAATTAGATTAAAAAAAAAAAAAAGAAAAGAAAGAAACAAAAACCCCAAACCAGGGCTGGGGATATGGCTCAGTTGGTAAAGTGCTTGCCTTGCAAGCATAAGGCCCTGGGTTCAATCCCCAGCACCGCAAAAAAATAAATAAATAATAATAAAAAAAAAACCAACAAAAAAAACCCCAAACCAGAGACACTGGACGCTGCTTCTTCACGCACTGCACTTCTGTTTGGCAGCACTGAACACCCAGCCCAGGGCCTGCACATGCTAGGAGCTCCTGACCACTGAGCTACATCCCCGTGCTCTCACTAAGTTGCAAAGGCTGCGACTGAGGGCTGTGCCACCGCGCCTGGCTTCTGGGGCACTGCTTATGAACCCCACGCACTTGATAAAAGTGTCTACCCCGTCAAGCTTTTAATGTAAGACATTCAGGATAAGAAGGCGGATGTGAGGACCTGGCTTCTCCCCAGATGCTCCCAGGGCACGTGCCTCTCAGGATGACATGGCCACCGTTGCCGCCATCTCCACCATCGGGGCCCCCGAACTCCTTGCGGGGCTCGCTGTGGAAGCAGCTCACGCCAGAGCCTCCATTTCCTCCACGAACGAGCACTCTCCGATGGTCCACAAAATACCTTTTCTACAGAAAGCACAAGGCACCTAGACCGTCAGCCACACTCCACAGGCCACCCAGGAGATTACATGTACGGAAATACGCCTTTTTATTGACTAAAATTAGAAGTTAATGACAAAATTATTACTAATCTGTCCTAAAATCCAAAGATACAAATCAGTTCCGGGCAGGGGTTGTGGCTCAGTGGTAGAGCGCTTGCCTAGCATGTGGGAGGCACTGGGTCCTCAGCACCACATAAATAAATAAAGGTATTGTGTCCATCTACAGCTAAGAAGTATTTAAGATCAGTTTCCACAAGTCAAGAGAATTTTCAGGCTTCAGTTCTTTCAAAAAGGCACTCCGCGCTTCCACCCTGAAGAAACAACAGCTTTCCTCAACAGACCCCGTACTAACAGCCTGGTCTTCACAGACGTCCTAGGTCCAGTTCTGCAGGCTGCAGCAAGGTTAAGGGGGAGCCCCTCCTGGACAGTCAGAGACTCTCAGCTGTGGAGAGAGGACACTCTGTCCCTAACTGCAAGGGCTGCTCTGTGACCTGCGAGCGGTGGCACACAGCCCCTCCTCAGAGGAGGGGTCCTCTCTCCAGGTCCTGAAGGCAGCGCAACCCAGCTACAGAATCACAACGGCCGGCTACCGGGTTAGGTGGGGCACGTTAGCTCGTCTGACAAGAGCAGCTACGGCAGGCCCCAGGTGCAGTGCCCTCAGTGTAGCCACGGGAAAGCTGTTTTCTACAGGTCTGCATGGACAGACGCCCTTGGGCCCCGACAACCCCTGCCCTCCTCAGGACTCAGGATGTATATTTCCACCCAACAGGCCACAGAGATCCTACAATTCTCTGGTTCCACCACGTGGAATCACAGATCACTATTTCAAAACCGCAGTGTGTCATACTGCTGTGTGCCAACAGGGTCCCCGACTGGGGAGCAGTGGCAAGCAGGCACTGTTGGGGGGCAACAGGCAGACTCGGCCTGCCCGGGAAGGGGTCCCTTCCGCCTCCAGGATCCAAATCTGCCTGCTCTCCGCCCAAGCTCCCCTCCCTCTGGTCTTCTGTGAATATGTGGCTGGCAGGTGCTTTGCTCCTGAGCTGTACCCACCCTGCCCAGGCGCTCCTCCACAGGAGGCCCCGTGCCCTCAGAATGCACTTGGAGGAGATGGAGTCCACATGTATTCTACTTTTTTTTTTTTTTTTTTGTCACCGGGATTGCACCCGGGGGCACTTAACCACTGAGCCACATTCCCAGACTTTTTTATGTTTTATTTAGAGACAGGGTCTCGCTGAGCTGCTCAGGGACTCGTTAAGTTGATGGAGTTGGCTCTGATCTCACAATCCTCCTGCCTCAGCGTCCCAAGCTGCTGGAATCACGGGCCCTCACCACTGCACCCAGCTGTATTTCCTTAAATTTAGTTAAAGACCATTCTTGTTTTGAACAGGTTTTGGTAAACAGAACAAGAGAAACTGTAAGGCTTAAACTATAAAACCAAAGGTCACCTCTAGACGTTTTAGGTCAAGACCCTTCATCTGCACACGACAGCTACTCCGGACAGCAGCTCGTGAGCACCCCTGCGCTGCCACACCTTCCGAGGCCCCCTGGCCCTCTGCAGGGTGCTGTCTGCAACAGCCCAGTCCTTGGCACGGGGTGCCATTTCAAGCGACTCGGTAGTCCCCCCAGTGACAGTCAGCATACAGAACCCTGCTCCTTCCACAGGGCAGCCACAGCAGGGCAGTCCCGGCTAAGAAATCTCACCAGTTTTTTCTCAGACAGCGGCTTCTTTCCTGGGGGTTCCCGATGCTTGGCATGGTCCTTGCAGCCCACTGACAGCATCCTTGGTGAAGCCTGGCATGGAGGGAGCCAGCGGGGCCTGCGGTTAGCCGGTACAGGAGTCCATCGTGCCAAGCCCTCCAGCAGGGTCTGAGATTTGGCTGACAAGAGCCTCACTGGTATCATGGCCCCTAAAATGAGCCAAGTGGACACAATAAGACATTTGGTTGAAGCCTGGACATCAAACTGAGGCTAAAGCAAAGTGCCTGGTGTATGGGAGAAACAACCTGGGTGCCCGAGACAGAACCAACCGACAATCCAACACTTTAATCCCGAGCACGTGGCGTCCCGTGCGCATCTGTGACGTAGGCAGAATGTGTGTATCAAGGATTGAAATCACTAGGCCTCCCACAGCACTGGTGTACCTTCCTGGGAATATCAATCATTTAATGACAACGTTAGAAGGCAACCCGGCCAGGTGTGGTGGCCACGTCTGCAATCCCACAGCTCAGGAGGCTGGGGGAGAACAACTGGGAGTTCAAAGTCAGCCTCAGCAGTGGTGAGGGGCTAAGCAACTCAGTAAGAACCTGTCTCTAAATAAAAAAATACAAAATAGGGCTGGGGTTGTGATTCAGTGGTCCAGTGGTCCAGTGCCCCTGAGTTAAATCCCTGGTACACCTCCCCCTGCCAAAAAAAGGCAATCTAAACTTCAAGTCAAATTTGTTTCAAAATGAAAGTATCCATTTGCCCAAGTGTGACTGTGTTAATCCCTTGCAGTTTCAGACCATCAACTGGAACTCGAGAACACTGAAGTGGACTGCGGTGGACGCACCAGACTGAACAAACTCCCACCCTTGCCACTCACCTTGGAGGGACCCACGGAAGGTCAGGCACCTGCTGCCCAGTCTCCTCACTTGAAAATGGACAGGGATGGTGAGGATGGGTTGAGCTGACTCATGAGGACTGGGCAGCACTGGCTATCCCACTGTGAGGTGAGGAGCAACAGCTACATGGTCTCTGCCCCAGGTCTGACCCCGAGTTCCAGACCCTTGCAATTCCCTTCCCTGAGAGACGGGAGAAACAGGAGCAAAGAGGCATCTGACCAGAGCCACCACCTCCCTTGAAACTTGCTGAATGCCAGGGGAGACACTTACTTTAATGAGGTGTTCTCAGGGGCCCCTGGATAGCTTCAGGACAAGCGCTGGGCACCAGGAAGAGCAGGCCTGGAGCAAAGCTTAGGATTCTCACCTCACTCCGTCCTCCAGAGGGAAGAAGGGCTGGGATTGAGCCAACAACTGACCAGGCCTCGTGAGGAACCTCTACCAACACCTTAGCCATGGGGCTGCAGAGCCGTTGGGCTGAACACTTCCCATGCTGGAGGGTCCACAGGAGCAGACAACCCTGTGAGGGGCCTTTCCCAACCTCTGGCTGGTCACTGCATCCTCTACAGTATCCTTATAAACAACGTATCCTTTATAACAAACAAATGCCACAGGTTTTCCTGAGACTGGGCAGAGGCTGGAGGACTCCCCACCCCCAGTTGAAGCAAAGTCCAACAGAGGTGTGGGTAGCTGGGGACCCACTACTTGTGACTGGTTTCTGAGATGGGGATGGTTTTGTGTAAATGAGTTCACAGTCGTGAGGTCCCCTGTTCCTGGCATAGTGTCTGAATAAACTTGAATTGTGGGGCACACAGCTGGCGTCCCAGAGGACTGGAGAAGAGCACAGTGTGAAGACCCACACACGGGTCAGTGTGTTCTGGGCGGTGTGGGCCGTGGCAGTGGCACTGACCCGGGCGCTCATCGTGAGCTACTCTCAGTGCTCCAGTACACATGCGTAGAGCTTCCTGCTTTCCACCGTCCCATGGAGTTACTGGAGGTTACTCCAGAAATGGAACTGTTTGGAAAAGAACATTCCCCAAACAAAATTCCAGACTCAGGCTGTCTTCCTGATAAATTCCATCAAACATTCAAAGAATACCCAGTCTGACACACACTTTTTTTTGAAAGGAAGGAGGTAAGATCACTACATTACTCATTTTATGGGCCAGCAAAGCCCCAGTACCAAGGGGAGAGAGGAGAGCAACACTGCCTGTGCACACCAGGTTAAAGGACCCATGACAAAACAATCAGCAGCATGGAAAGGGGCAGACACCAAGACCAGCAGGAGCTGCCCCAGAACCCACAGGGCACCCCACCAAGTTGGCAGACCCGGCAACGACTGCAAGAGCAAACCAGAAGAGTGCATTGCCCCTGTGACAGAGGGTGTCCCAGGGCTGCCAGCTAGCACCACAGTCATGGAGAAAGACTGAGTGTGGTGGAGAAAAAGGCTTGACAGCCACCCTGGGCACCTCTATGCCACACGTTCTTACAGTAAAGGAATGGAAGGAAGAAAAATTCCCTGTCTACAGAAGTGACTAGGGATTCCACAGAAAGCCTTGGGGAAACTACAAGCCAACATTCGAAATCAAGAAATGAGCTGGGCAAGGTGGCAGGCTACAAGGTTGCATTCAGAAATCAATTATGTTCTTATACATTAGTAGCCAAACAACTGGGAGGGCTGGGGTTGTAGCTCAGGGGAAGATGGCTTGCCTAGCATGTATGAGGCACTGGGCTTGATCCTCAGACGCACATAAAAATAAATAAATGAAATAAAGGTATTGTGTCCATCTACAACTTCAAACAAACAAACAAACAAACAAGAAAAAACCCAAAAAGTAAAAAAAGAAAATTAAGCAAGAAAGCAATCCCCTTCAAGAATGCCTGGGACAAAAACAGTATGGATCTGAATGTAATAGATATTCATTCACGGCCACCTCACTGCTTGCAATATTCTACTTTAAGCATTTTTCAGGGATTAGCTCATTTAGTCCTCATAAACGTTCTGTGAAGGAAGTACTTTTACTATTCCCATTTTACAAACGAGGTCACGGAGGCAAAGAGGTGACTTACAAGAGGGGCCAGGGAGGAGAGACAAACAGGTGGTTAAGGGAGAAACAACTTACAGCTAACTCACACAAGCCCACCTGCAGCAACTCTGCCAGAAACTCATGCCATCTGAGCTGGAGCATGACCCCTGAAGATCAGTGATGGAGAAGCTGGTCCAGAGATCTGAGCTCCAAATCCTGCCTAATTTCTAATTTGGCATACCTCCTTTCTGCTCTTTCCACTGTAGTGGGGGGCGGGGGGGAGACCCACTGATGATGCAGGTCTCCTTTGCCCAGGGAACAAATTATACACTGTACTGAAGTGCTGGTTGGTGATCTTGATTTTCCTTCTAATGAGGTTGTTCTTGTGCTGTCGATTACTGAAACCACTAGCCACTTGGATCTATTAGGTTTCAATGAATTAAAATAGAATGAAATGTGAAACTTGGTTCCTCAGCCCCATAGTCCACACTGTTGGGCCCTCAGCCACAAGTGGCCAGTGCACCACCTTGGGTAGAAAGTGTGGGGAGTTCCCATGGGACAGCACCTGCCTGCGGAGCAGAGATCCCAGAAAAATGAGCTCACGCTCCCTGTAACAGTATCCATGTGCTGGGTCCAGTTTAGCACAGAATAATAAAGAAGGCTATGGTAATAGCCCAGGATCAGAGGTCTCACAGAAAATGCTTCGCAGTCACAGGACAGGGCTTTTCCAGACTCATACGGCCGCTGTCACTGCTGTTCTACAGTGTCAAGCTCGGCTCGTACTGGTCCCACACCTCCTACAGAGGCTTGAACTTGGTCCTTATAACCCTGCTGTCTCGAGCGCGCCCCAGACCCCTTTCCACGACCGACTGACTGGCAGGAAAGCAGGAGGGCTTGCACCATTCGGGTCCCTCACTCACGAAGGCCCCTGCAGCGCCTCTGCAGGCACCTGGCACCTGCACCCTCCCCAGCCCTTCCAAGTGCAGGGGAGAAGCAAGCCCGGCCGCGTCCGCTCCCGCGAGTGTGGCGCCTACTTCTCAAAAGATGCCCTACCCGGCGGCCAAGGCTGAGCTGCGGGCGTCGCTCGCCGACTCTGCAGGGACTAGGCGAGGGCCACGCGCAGGGCCCGGGCCCGCCCGCCGGCCGCACGCTCCGGGGAGGCCTCTGGCCGGAGTCCGCCGGCTCGCCCCGGGCCGCCGCCGGCCCGCACCCACCAGCACGCGGAGCCACCACTTCCGGGGCATCGACTGCTTCCGGGGCCGGATCCGGTCGCGCCTGCGCAGGGCCGGGCAGCGAGCGCGGCCCCGCGGCTGGAGGGCAGGGGCGAGGTGACGCTGGAGACGCGGTTTACACGCCGAACCCCGAGAGGGAGCCGGGGACGGTCTTGAGGACGCGCTGCCCTGGGTGGGACGGACGAGGCCTGCTCGGCGGGAACGGAGCAGCGGCTGAAAGCGCTAACCGCGGCCGAGGGCGACCGCGCCCCCGCGAGGGGAGGCTGCACCTGCGCCGGCACGGGAGCCTCCGGAGCCCCGTCCCTGCCGTCCCCTTGGAGGCCACAGGAGCCTGGTCCTACTGCGTCCCCTGGAGGGACAGCACGAGGAGTCCAGCCCCTTAACACCCGGCCCCGCCGGGCTCCTCTGCAGTTCAGAGGGACTTCCGGCTGCTGGACACCAACCCCGGCGCAGGAGCCCTCGCACCCCGTGTGCCGGCTCAGGACCTGCAGAGCACGATCCCCAGGCTTCCCGGGCAGCTCGTGGCCTTAAGTGGGGTATAAAGAACAGGACACAGTCATCCACACCGCACGAACAGTTCATTTCTGTCCAGACTTTCAAACATTCATGGTACAGAAGAGAAGATATAATACAGCCAATGAAATCACTGCGGCATCACTTTCCCCCACAATATTACATAAAAGTGGACAAACATTAAATAAACATTCTGTGATTAATCAATAAATATATTAACACTGAAAATCATGTATAAATTAGGAAATAAATGTACAAACTATTTCACAAAGTGCTTTTTAAAATATATACACAACATTCAAGAAATTCTTAATGTAAGACATTCCAGATTGAACTTTTGGGGTAATAAGATTTTTTTAAGTGTCCTCTTCTTTCAAAAAACATTGATACAACACTTAAAAGAAAACAAAATGCACGCAAGCGCGTGCGCGCACACACACACAAGGCATATTCCCAGACTGGCAAGGGATAAAAACTATCTTCACATTGCCTAACGTGTCAAACATTTTCAAGCAGTCCCCAGTTGAGTTTGCAAATTAGTTCTATAAAAACTGCCAGAAGGGAACAAAATCAAGAGATGACCCCTTGATGAAACTGATAAACCTTTGTCATTTAGCAATTAAGAACTCTCATTTTTGTGATTTAATATGGGCATAATGTCTTTAAGCCCTTATCAGTATTAAGGATTTCTTTTAAAAAAATCCTATCCTACAACATTAATACTTATATGCCCATGTTCCCATTGAAGAGGGAGAATGTCCTAGAACAGGACTGGCAGTCAACACAGAAAAGTCCTTTCATCTGGCCTTGGTTCTTCACCTATAAATGGGAACAGTACCTGCTCCATACTTCCCAGCATGGACTGCCAGGAGTAATCGGAGCAAAACCTATAAAAGTGAAAAATAAATAAATAAATAAATAAATAAATAAATGTGTCATGTAAATTCTAAAGTACTCAATACTGGACCAAAGAATTACTTTTGCTGTAATCCCAGCCACTCCCAGGAGGCTGAAGCAGGAGGACGGCAGGTTTGAAGCCAGCCTGGGCAACTTAGTGAGATCCTGTCTCAAAATAAAAAAGACACGGGCTGAAGTGTACCTCAGTGGTCGAGCCCCTGGGTCAAATCCCCAGGGATGCAAATAATAATAATAATAATAAAAATAAGTAAAAATAAGTAAATTTTTTTAAAACATAAAACATCAAATAAAGAAAACATTGTCTTTAGTAGGCCTAAGATCTCAAGCACTATATAGTTTTTGTATTTTCTTGGTCATTCTTGGAAATACATCAGTATTTATACAAAGTTTTTTTTTAAAAAAAGGATTCATAGTAAATAGTCATTATTATCCAAGTAAAGGCTGATCAAGTGTCCACGCTCCTAGGAGTAGAAATGTAGGCTTTTTCCTTTGATCGTGGTTTTCCAAGTGTGCTGTCTTTGATATTTCCACAGAATGCAAATGAGATTGAATGTCCTATGATGTAAGAGTCACTCACACTTCATTATATGAAACCTTTACTTTTCATTCAAAAGGACACAGGAAAGTTACTGGGGTTCTTTTCAAAAATAGAATATGGATTTTAGATATCCCTAAAAGAAAAGAAACTTGAAGATCAGAGCAACTAGGTCCTAGAAGAAATAATACAAAATAAACAACTTGCCAAGGGTCTGGAAGATTTGGTATCAGTACTTTAAATTACTTAAGTTTAGGACTGGGCATTATTAAATATTCGAATCCTAGAAATGACATCAGATGAACAAAGGCCAAAGCCAAAGCCGTTTCTGACAGCCCTGCTGGCAGAGAAGTGCCCCTGCTCTTCGGCAATGCAACTTTCCCTGTGTAGGCAGTCCCAGGTTATCCTCATGGGCTCATTTATTTAGAACACAGTCACTGACCCCTCTTCACCTTTTAATACAAAAACGAATACCTTTCTGGATCAACAGAGTTGGCGAGAGACAGAGGGCAATGGCAGGCTCTGGAAATGACGTTTGTGGCTTCTCCAGGTGAGGCATGTTTATCCTTGTCACATGGAACAGAAACTGACCCGACACACAAAGGGGCCCACCCATCGAGGCCCGGGGCAGGCTGAGGACTGCACAGGCAGCAGCTGGTGGTGTGGCCAGCAGAAGAGCCGCTCACAGCCCACAGCACAGCCCCACGAGGAGGGGCAGACTCAGGTCTGCTCACCGAACACGAGGACGCGGCACCTTTCAGCTATGTCCCATCGCCAGGCACAGAACACTGATGACGAGGTGACCCCCAAAACTAGCTAGGAACAAAGAGAAGGGGGTGGGGACAAAAATGGGACAACCGCTCCGTCGCACTGACACACAATACCACACACGGCACCCGGCGTCCCAGCACAGTGCCATCTTGCGCCAGTGGTGCAGGTGGCGTTGCACCCAGCATGAAGTGGGCACGTGCGCATGCAGGCATGGCGCTGGGCGAGGGGCAAGCAACACGGCACAGTCAATCAGAACCAGCACGGCCGTCCAGTGCCCAGGCTTGCGCCCACCAGGCTCCAACAGGAACGAATGTCCCTCATTGCTGGTAATTTCCATACTGGCCCTGGAAGAGATCAAGACACAGATTACAGCTCCACGGTCCTGAGTAGGGGGTCCACACCCCATTGCATGGCTGGCACACCCCAGCCAACATCCAGGTGAACAGCAAAGCCCACCTGTGAGAATGGCAGCCCTTGGCAGCCCACAGAGCTGGGCAGGTGGAACGCCTCCCACAACCTCATTCTAGCCCAGGGCTTCTCAAGTAGGGGTGACACTGTCACCAGTGACAGCCTGCAGCCCCTGGGGACATGCCCAGCTGTCAGACTCTAGGTGGGTGGGGGTGCGCTGGCATCCAGCAAGGCCTGCAGTGTGCACCCTGGCCCCACAGATTCATCTAGCCTGCAGTCCACGGCTGGAAGGGAACCTCACAGATGCACAAATCAGGACTCTGAGAGCTAGATGACACTCTCCCCAGCGTGTATTGCTGTGTCTCTTCTGAGGCAGGTAAAGCTACGTGCCCTCCAGTCCGTCCATCATGAAGTGAGAATGTTGGCTTATTTCCTAATAATTCCAGTTTTGCATCAGCTGCAGGCTGCTGCCTCCTAGATTCCACATGCTGCTCCCAGGCAGCTGCTGTTCCCAGAGGCCAACCTCAGAGCCTTCCTGCGTGCCAGGCCAGCACACTGCGCCCAGAGCACCCACAAGGGCACCCTGGACCATGGCCCTTCATGGCAAGTGGATGCTCCTCTAATTACTCTGCCCTGACAATTACATGGCTGGGTTTACACTGTGCGCAAAGTCAGAATTCAGAGTGGTTCACCCTTTTAGAAGCAGGATGAGAAGCACCTAATAAATAAAACACCCGCGTAGATACTCAGTTATCCAGGGAAAGAACTGTAACCTGGTGCTTTGGAATTTCACTAGCTGAGCGAGGTCATCGATGCCTGCTACCTAGACTGGCACTATACACAGTCACCTTTTGCTAAGGACTTTCTTCAAAGGAAGTTTCAAAGGAATGCCTGTGCCGATCTCCTCTTAGGCCCCAGAGTGCAGCCAGCCTGTCTTTTCCTGCTATCTTCAGCACAACAAACCTGCCACTACCCCAAGACCTTTGTAGGTCCTCTTCCTGAGCCTGGCTCACCTCATCTGAGGGTCCTCGCCCCTTAAGTGCTTCTGGTACACAGAACCTGTCCTTTCAGGAGTCCCTTCTTACTCAGAGCAAAGGGCAACTCCTCATGAGGCCTGTGAAGCACCCTGCCCTGCAGACTGTCCCTGTCACCTCTTGCCAGGCTCTTGCTGTGCTGGGTTCTGGCCACACAGGCCTTACTGTTGCAGAAGTCCTCACTCTTGTCCACCAAGAATTGTCTTCCTTGGTTCCTTTAGAACCCTGCTTGACCGTCCCCTTGGCAGACAGGGTTCCTGTTCACCCACCTGCTGCCCTTCTTCCTAGATCTGCTGGCATCTGGAGGATGTGTGCCCCTCTCCACCTGCTCCCAGAACAGAAGCTGGCACCATCAAATGAGTGCTGCCTCCTGAGAGAGACGTCTGTGCCCAGAGCACAGGGTTCTGTCAGTGCCACCCCCACGCACCAATGTGCAAGGTGCACAGTGAACATCTGCAGAACTGATGGAACGACCAAGAGGACCCTCTGTGCAGATCTAAGGGTAAGTCTAGGGTGGAAAGGGCCAGCTGTCTGAGGAGTGTGTCAGCAGAGGTCTTGTTTTTTCAATGGTACTGGGGACTGAACCCAGGAAGTGCTTTAGCACTGGGCTACATCCCCGGCCCTTTTTGTTTTGAGACAGGGTCTCACAAACTTGCTCAGGCTAGCCTGAACTTGCAATCCTCCTGCTGCAGCCTCCAGAGCAGCTGGGATCATGGGCATGTGCCACAGAGCCCAGAGGCAGCGGTAATCTTGAAATCTCACAGACTCAGTGACTGAACATTCTGAAAGGAACCTGGAACCAATTAATGCTGCCTCATCACTCCTCATGACTGTTGCCTCCACAGCCCCACAGGGTGGGAATGTCTGCAAGTGCCCAGGTAACTTGCCTGCTCATAGCCATAAGGCCGCTGCTGCTGGGCGGAGGGTCCTGTCTGCGATGCTCTGTAGCCCCCGTACTGCTGGCCTTGTCCTTGCTGGTAGCTGGAGTACTGCGAGGGGGCGCCCTGGGCAGGCCCTGAAAAGACACAGGATCTGTGGGAACCAGCATCAGCTCACCTGTCTTCTGGAAACCTCCAAAACACCAGGGGCCTGTTCTTCCTCAACATTAAGTCCACATGGAGAGAGAGGGCCATGTGACGACCAGCCAGATCCCAGTTCCTGCACCCTGGCCGGGGATGGGCGGACGAGGCCACACATGGTGGGCACTGTCAACTTGTACCTTAAAGATCACAAGAAGTGGGGGTGGGAGGGTCCTGTAGCAGAGGAGAAATGGCCAGCGCTCCTGTGAAAACTAAGTTGAAGGCTTTGGAAAGAATCGATAAAGGCCAACGATGTTTTACGAGGCAAGCACTCCACCACCACGCCCAGCTCCCGCTCCCCAGGTCTGTTCTAACCGCTGTTCAACTGGTTGTGTCATAAAGGTGAAGGGTCTGTGGCTTCCTCCTCCCATGGGCTTCATGGGGACCTTGCCCATGGGGTCCACCCTGAGAGCAGGTCTGGGCTGGCCCCAGCTCCTTCTCAAAAGGCACTCGGAAGACTCTCAGGAGCAGCGAGGGCTGAGACCCACGGGCCAGACTAGCTTCCTCCAAGACTCAAGAGCTGCTAAACCAGGGAAAGAAAGCCGTCCCCCATGGACCCCGGGGCATGCTTATGTTTCAGTTATAGCAAGATCTTTCAGGGGCTGGGCTCCCTCTCTGGTAGTGAGCTCAGCAGGGGTGGGACCTGTTTGATCCGAGATTCGTGAATAAGAGGCTCCTTCTTTGGGTGGGCAGGCGCCTGTGAGGACTAGATTTTTTTGTCCTGATACTAGGGACACTGTCCTGAGCCCAGGGGTACTTTACCACTGAACTCCATCCTCAGCCTCCCCCAACCCTTTTCTGTTTTTGAGACAGTGTCTCACCAAGTTGCTGAGCTGGCCTGGAATTTGTGATCCTCCTGCCTCAGCCTTCCGAGTCACTGGGATGACAGGCACTGCCTGTCACACCACACCCCAGCAGAGGACTCACTCTCAAGGAGCTCCCTACCTGCCAGCTCTGACCAGGGGGCAGGCAGCCTTCCTGTGCATCTTAAATGGTGATGGTTTGCAGGGTGTCACCCAGTGGCACTCTGACTGCAGAGTGAAGAGAGCATGTGCCCCCGAGTCTGGGAAGTTCCATGGGGGGCAGCAACTGCAGGAAGCTTCCTTCGGTTTGGGTCCCTGCACAAGACCTGCAGGCAAGGGGCCAGGATCCTGCTGAAACCTGGCCTGGGTGAAGCTGAGCAATCGTTTCTGCTGATCTTTGGTGAGAGGACTTCTGTCCGTGTTCCTACTGAAAATGGGAAAGCTACCCTGGCCTCTGTCTCCTTTGTATCAACAAATCCTGGAAGCAGGTCAGTCTGCTCATGGGCCTCATCAAGCCTCAGCAGACTTCCTGGCCACAACTCACATCAGCGATCCTCACATGGGGAACAGAGGCTCACAGTGGAGAAGTGCTTCCAACCCTGCTAAGAGACCAGCACCCTTGCAGGCAGACTCGGGGAAAGCGCAGCAAGGTGCGTGCAGAAAGCGCCACCTGCTCCGATCCCAGGGTCAACCACTTTTCTCCAACGAGGAGCCAGGTCTCCTTGGAGAAGTGGCCGGCCCTGGGGCTAGCAGGAAACACATGGTGCGGAAAACAGAGCTGCTCACAAACCCAGAAATGTAGAGCATGTTAACGGGCCGCAGGGGCCACAGCCAGGGCAACCTGACCACTCAGGACAGTGGTACCAGATCACGACCCGGCGTGGAAGTGAATGTCCACAGGCGCAGGCTGACATAAAAATATGCCCCGAAGAGTGGGTGGGCAGACAAGGAAGTCTCCCCGTAGAATTCCACAGAAGGTACGAAGACGATCCCTCTTGTCTGGTGCTTACTGACCCTAACCCAAAGGAGGAAGGGAGGGAGGGAGGGAGGTAGCAACAGACCAGGCAGACAGCTGACAACCACCCCTGGGGCCACATCGCCACAGGAGAGCTGTGCTGAGAAGGACCCACACCCAGGCTCACCTGGAGAAAAGCATCAAACCACAGTGAGGCTCCTCAAAACACCTGGCCAGCGTGCCCAAGACTGGCCAGCTCGTGAGGGTGTCAGAGACCTAGACCAGAGGAGGCCACAGACAAAGACAGGGCACCAGGGGAACCAGTGGGGTCTGAGCAGTGTGGGTTTGGTCCCCAGCAGCGAGTGCTGGTTCCTCAGCTGTGGCAGCTGTCAGGGCACCGTGCCAGGTTCACCACGGGGACTGGGCCAGACTGTGGGAACACCCTGCACCATCCTTGCAAGGGTCCTGGAGACCCAGAACTGCTCCAGGAGGAGGAGCTGCTAAACGGCCACCAGAACACTGTGTGCGCCCACCTGGGGCGCAGGGCAGGTCCCTGGGGGCGGCACCCACTTACCATAGCCCTGCTGCTGCCCGGGGTAGCTCTGCTGGTTGGGGTACTGCTGCTGGGAGTAGGTCTGCGGCTGGGCGGTGCCCTGCTGGTACCCGGCCTGCTGCTGGCTGTACTGCGAGTTCCCTGCAGAAAGAAGGGCACATGCTCATCTCCAGCCGGTGGGCAGCGGGGCCCAGACTGACTGCTCCCGCAGGCTTTCTTTTTCACAGCGTTCAAATGCTACATCTCCTCTCATAAAAACAAAGGGAAAGCCAAAGAACGACACGGTTAATATGGCAGCAGAGACAAAGGCTGACCCCAGCCCCATGGCTGAGCTGCACCCCCACAAGACATGCTCAAGTCCTGAACTGAGAGGCCTTGAGAGGAACCAGGTCCTTGCAGAGGTAATGAGAAGGAGCTTGTCCTGCTCGCAGGCCTGGTGTCCTCGTGAGGAGGAAACCTGGACACAGATGTGCATTCAGCCACGTGACGACGGAGCACGCACTGGAGCCATGGTTCTCCATGCCAAGGACCGAGGAGGATTGCCAGTGGCTTCCCGTAGGAAGTACCCTGCAGACACCTGGGTCTCGGCCTCCAGGCCTCCAGAGCAATGGATTCCTCTTGCTTTAAGTTGCCTAGGTGGTGGTCCCTTGACACCGCACGCCCAGGAGGCTGGATGGCCCACACACACCACAGCAGCAGACTGCAGCACTGGTCAGCAGCACCTTGACTGCGAAGGACCGAGTTACGGAAGCAGAAACACAGCAAAGGGGTGCCTTCTGCTGCTGCTGGGGGTGCTGCAACCCCAACACCCACTCCCAGCAGGCCTGTCAGTCACCACGTGGCAGGATGCTGAGCAATCTGAGACAACGTGCCAGGGCACTCGGGACTCCAGGAAGCAGGCAGTGTGGACAACTGCACAGTCAGGGTCCTCCTGTCCTTGGTGACAGCCAATATTTGACTCTTTCAACTTTAACCTCTAAATAGGCAAACTCATTCTCATGATTCAGAAATTAAAACCAAATGGGCATGCGCCTTGGAAAGGGAAAGTGGGCACTCGGTCCCTGCCGTGTGGCCCGCCTCTGCCCAGCACCCACCCCTAACTGTTCTCACGGGCGTCTCCCACCTTCCCCAGCTGCGTGGTGGTGTGCCGTGGGCGGTGGCCAGGTGCACTGCTGTTCTCCCTGTGCTCACTCAGAAGGGACATGCGGGCCCCCTGCCGGGTACCTGGGAGCACCTCTCCCAACGCCACGCCCACAGCCACTCAGGAGGAACACACTCTGCCGGGGCTGCGCTGCCACAAGCTCACCACAGTGCCACGGCCACTGCGCCCGCACCCCCTCCGGCCGGTCAGCACTTCACCCCAGCACCACACTCCTGCCCAGGTCACCGAGCCTACCCCGGCCTCCTGCTCTGATCCTTGGTGGTCAATGCCTGTGACCCACAGGCTCCTGGTTCTGCTGGAAACCCACTCAGCCCACCCCTCCTGACTTCCGCATGGCCCCGTGCTGCCACGGGCCCCTCTGCACTGGAAGGAGGTGACACCCATACCCTCGTCTTCTCCAAACACAGCACTTCACCTCTCACTCCACCCAGGACCTCACAATGCCACTGCTATGGGGTGACACCACGATCCACTCGCACGTGTTCCCCACGCTGAAGTCTAATGGGATGAGGAACAGCTCTTCTCAACCCAGGAGGAAGCCAAGCCACCTGCCACCTGCTGGCATTACAGATCACTTTTGTTACACCTTATAAAAGCTGGGAGAAAAGCTGGGGGGAAAACTGGAAAGACAAAAGAGAAAAGCACAGTGGCAGTGACGGACGCCTGTGATCCCTGGGCCTGGGAGGCTGAGGTGGGAGCACCCCACGTTCAAGGCCAGTCTGGACAACATAGCAAGACTCTGCCTCAAAAGGGCCAGGGGTGTGGCTCCATGGCAGTGCCCCCAGGTCCAGTCCCAGCACTACATACGTACGCCACACAAGCCGCGTGACATGCCTGGCACCTGGGTGGTTTCCTCGCAGTGGACTGGGACTTGAGACTCGACAGCAAGCCTTCTACAGATCCACGTCCTGCACGGGGAGGCCGCAGGCTGCTGCAGCCCCGGCAGCCCCTCTCCAGACCAGCACTGGCCTCTGTCCCTTCTGGATGGGGCTTCCACTGTGAGGGACGTCCCCCACGCAAACTCGCCCCGCACTGCATGACAAAGCAGGGTCCTCCTAGCTCTGCCTTCTCCCCAAAAGCCCCCAAGGCCCTCAACCCTCATAGGAACTGCCTGGCAGTGCAAGCTGGCCCTCCACCCAGGGCCCTGTGCAGGACGGGTCCTGAGAGGCTCCCTGGTGGTGCACTGTGCCCGGAGCACGTCTGCTGGTGTCTATTCCCAACAGGGACCACGACACAGAAGCCACGTGTGGTGACTGCCATTTGTGGGATGGCCAGGGGTCTGTCCTCTCACCTCCATGGTGGGACCTCAGCTGGGTCCACGCTGGAGAGCACAAACAGGGCTCGGGGAGCAGCATGGAACCCACTTACACCGTGGTGGACGGCAAGGCAGCACAACCACCCCACCCGTCCATCACGCAGGGCGAGCTCGAGGAGGAACTGCGTGCGGGCTGCAGGGCCCATTGAGGTGCCTGCACATGACTGTCCCTGCTGACCCCGAGGTGTCCTCCTGTCGGTTTAGGTTCATCTGCAGCTTCCTAACCTGGAGGGGCACCTGCTTCAGCACCAGGCGGGGCAACGCAGCAGGTGGATGAGCAGGCAGGGCGGCAGGGCAATGCGAGCGCAGAGCAGCCCGGACACTCCCGGGGTTGTGGGGGGCGGCCTGCCACCACCTTCTGGAGGACCTTCCCTGTTTTCATGTTTTCTAAAATGTTTTGGATCACATATAACTAAAAACCAGAACTGCTCTGTGGAAAACAGTACGCCAGTTCCCTGAGGAGTTAAACAACTGCCACATGATCCAGAGTCCCACTTCTGGGTGGGGACACAGGGTGAGGCCCGCTACCTTCATGGCAGCATCGTGGGTGTGAGCCAAAGCACAGGGGCAGCCCAAGTGTCCAGGGACACGGGGGTGGAGCAAAGCGCGTCCACAGGCAGAGAGGTGCTGTGTGGCCTTCAGAAGGGGCCACCCTGCCTGCTCCCACACCAGGAAGCTGAGGCCTCCATGGCGGGTTCAGCGAGCTGGTCACTAGAAGACGAGCCCAGGTCCCCTTGCAGGAGGGCCCCAGGCACTGCACACCATGGAGGCTGGAGACAGAATGGTGGTGCCAAGGGGTTGGGAGGGGCAGGGTCGGTGTCCAGTGGGGACAGAGTCTCAGTGTCAGGAGTGTGGAGCCCGCGTGGACGGTGCGATGCTGCGTGCCAGTGTGGATGTCCGTCCAGCAGTGGTTGAGGTGAGCTTGCTGTGGGATATTTGACCACAAACGTACTTACGGATGCCCCCTGAAGTGTGGCCTGCAGGTGGCCTGTTCTTGCTCTCCCGTCACCTGGGCCCACTGGTGGCCCTGGCATTTCCCACCACCAACACCCAGACCAGGAAGTCTGGGACTCGAGGCGGCAGAGGCCATGCAGGCCTGTGAGCTGAGTGTGCACTCGGGCTGCCCTCACCCGCAGTGGGTGGAGCCGTGACATCCCAGACCTGTCCACACAGCTCTTCCTAAGGCACCATCAGGGAGGTGCCACTGGTGGACAGGGTGGGCATATTCACACCATGGACGCGGCAGGCAGGGCCTTCTGCCCTGAGAGCAAGTGCCCAGCACAAGCTGCCCCGCCCTCAGCCCGCAGGCAGCACGGCGCCGGTGCACTGTGTGGGGCTGCGAGCCCCTGGTCACACGTGCCTGCCCTGATCAGCAGGGCTCTGGAGACATGCTGGCCACACCGACAACACCACGCCACCCCCATAGGTTCCTGGCCCGGCTCAGGAGGGCTTTGGGCGCCTGGGTCCCTGCTGGGTGGCTCTGACTGAGGAGGCTCTGAGAGCAGCTGCCAGGCCACAGGCTGGGCAGCTGGACTGGATGGCAGCGTTTGTCCCCTGCACCCCGACATGCAGCCAAAGCTCTCCCATGTCCCGAACACACCAGGCAGGCAGGACTCTGCACGGCATGACGCCTGCGGCTCCTGGGAGGAAGTCCCTTGCAGCCTGTGCCACGGAGTGCGTCTGGCTCCACAGCCTGGGGCGCCCTGGGGGGCCCCCTGGAGCAGCACTGCTTGCTCCCAGTGGTGTGGCACCCCTGCTTGGGCTGCTTACCCCCCTCGTAGTAGTGCTGCGTGGACTCCTCGAACGAGCGCTCGTAGCTCTGCTCCGAGTAGGACGACTGCTGGTAGGCGTAGTCGCTGTGGCCTGCAAGAGACGGGCACCTGCTGTGGCCGGGGCCTCTCGCTGCCTCCCGGGTCCTGGGGAGACACCGCACCCAGGGAAGGGCATGAGGCCGGGCTAGGGAGTGCAGTTGAGTGGGACAGGAGCCTGGTTCTGCAGATGGCCACGCCCATGATCCCAGCGACTCAGAGGATCACAAGTTCAAGGCCTGCCTCAGCAACTGGCCAGACCCTACCTCAAAATAATAAAGTGCCCTGGGTTTGATCCTCAGCATCAAAAATTAAACAAAAGGCAGACGCCACTTCCCACTCCATGGGCTCCTGGGAGGCCAGGTCCAGGTCTCTGCAGGGTCAAGGCTGTCAGAGCAGCTCCATGAGCGCCAGCTGCTCTCCTCCTGCCCTGCCTAGTTTCCCTGGTGCTTAGGGGCAGGGTGCTGTATGGCACCTTCACTACGGGGACCCAGCCTGCCCCATGGCTGGTCTCGGGGAGGACCCCCAACCCATATCCCAGCAGGATGGTACCTGCCTCATGCCAGTGCTAACATGGGCACCCTGCCTGGCTGTCCCCCAGGGAGCCCTGTCTTGTCTTCCAAAATCTATGCATCTTTAGGACCAGTTTAAGACCACCTCCTCAAATCCTGGGACCATCTAAAGACAACCGAGAGTAACAAGGGGCAGGTGCTTTCACCCAGATCTGCAGAGCGGCACAGGCCTGGCCGCCCCCCAAGGCCTTCTCATGGGCCCATCTATGCCAGGCAGCCCCTCCCAGTGCAGACGCCTCGGCCTGAGCCTGCGTCCTGCCCCCATGCTCGGGCCTCACCCTCGGGGTAGTACTGCTGGCTCATGGGCTCTGAGGCGCCCTGGCTGTGGCCGTACGGCTCGCTGTAGTACTCCTCCTGGCCCAGGTACTGCTGCGCGGAGCCTGCGGGCGACACCGTGCTCAGGACCCACACGGGGGCAAGCTTTCCTCGAAGCTGAGCCCAGTGGGCAGCAGGGCCCTGCCACAAAGAACCCACCCTGGGGCCAGGACCACAACCACCAGTCCTCCCTCTCCTCCCGCCCCAGCAAACGGCTCTGGGCCCTGCACCGTAACCCCCGCCAGCCACTCCACCCTGCCCCCCGCACCCTCTCCCGGAGGACGGCAGCCCCACTGGCTTACTCCAGAGCAGCACAGAGCCTCAAGCAGGCCCAGTGTCCTCGCTCATGCACAGGTGGGGGAACGCAGGAGCAGGGGTCCTGGGCGCATGGCCCCCTGTGGGCCTCACCTTGCTGGGAGGGTCGGTAGGGCGCCATGGGCCGCTGCCCCATCATGCTGCTGCCCTGGCTGCCTTGGCCCATCATGGCCATGGACGACTGGCCCTGGTAGTGCTGGCTCCCGCCCTGCGCTGAGGTGTAGTGGGATGTGGCCGCCTGCTGGTGCATCATGGAGACTGTGGGACAGAGACCCCAAGGCACCTGGGGTCAGCCAGGCCAGCCCTTGACCTCCCACCCCCTTGCCACCTGGACTCCAAGGCACACCTCCCCAGTGCAGGGTCAGGCCCCAGGGCTGGGTGCTGGTCTAACTGTGTCTCTGGGCAGGAGGACGGGGCTCCCACAGCCAACACAAGGTGTCCCTGCAGCTCCCTGCAAAACCCCAGCCCATGCGGTCCTGACCTTCCCTGTCCCTAGAGTTGGTCGTGAGTCACTCTGTGGCCTGAGCACCCTACTCGGCAGCCCTTCGGGGTTGCAGTGAGCTACTGTGCCTGCTGTCTGCCTATCACACTCCTACTGCTCAGAGTCCGAGAGCAGCACCAGCCAACAGAAGCGGGCCAGGAGCCACGCTGCAAGGTTTCTACAGCCCACACTGGAAAAGAAACAGGTGGGATCCATTCTAATAATGTTTTATCGGGGTCAGTACTTCCAAAATAAATTTTAGCATGTAATTATTTTAATCAAACTTAGGAGACATTTCATATCCTTCTTTTGATAATAAGCCTCTAAAGACTGGCTTCTGTCACTCAGGGAACATACAGATCGGGACCTGCGACTGTCCGAAAGCTCAGCGACCTGCTCCGGAGCACAGGCTGCTCGTGGGTCCACTGCTGGGGGCTCCTCAGTGCCTTGGCTCCTGAGCTTCTGCCAGAGTTCCCTGCACTGGGAGCCACTTACCCCTGAGCCCAATGGGTCTCCCAGACCCAGGCCATGCCACCCTCTCCTGGGGCCTGCCTTGACGCCTGAGAACAGCCCGAGTCATCATCCCCACATGCCACTGGCCCTGGCCCTGTGGAGGCCCTGGGCGAGGCAGCCGGCCCTGCTGGCCCCAGAGGTAGGACCTGCACACACTCCCACTGCAAGGAGCTGGCCGCGGGGGTACCTGGGTTGGACTGCATGTTGATGCTGGTCCGAGACACGTAGTTGCCGATGGCGCCCTGGCCCTGCATGGGGACGCTCTGCGAGGCGGGTCCCGAGTGGCTGTAGCCAGGCCCTGTGCCGTGGCCGCTGCCGGACATGCTCATGGAGGTCGTGGGCAGGGTGCTCTGCACTGTCTGCTGCATGGACACGTGACTGGGACCTGTGGAGGGCGGGCATCAGGAGCGGGGGCCAGTGAACGCCTGAGTCTCCTCTGGGCAGCCCGGGGTGGGAGGCGACTAACCCAGGTCAGCCCCACGTCAAGCCAGAGTGCACGTGACGAACTGGTCCCTCTCCAGGCAGCCACGCTCCTTGCCCACTGGCACCCACAGGAACCACACTCTGCATTCGAAGTGGGCGTGGTGTGACCGTGTGCACGCGGCGGGGTCTGGAGCCAGAGCTTGCTCCGGGGGCACGCTGACTCCACCATGCACACACCTGACCAGGACTCGGGAGCTGGGGACACTGCGCCCAGCCCTGCAGGCTGTGGGGAACCCATCATGGCAGCAGCCCATGGCTGTCTCGGGGACCATGGTACTGGGAACTTCCCCCTGCAAACCTGCTCACCGTTGCCGATCTGGCCCTGCATGAGGGAGGCCGGGGGCAGGCCTGTGCTGATGGCGTCGCTGAGGCTGCCCTGCGGGTGCAGGCCCTGGCTGGCACCGCTCTGGCTCAGGGCTCCGGGGCCCAGGGTCATGTTCTGAGTCGGCGGCTGCAGCAACAGAAGGTTGGGAGGGTGGCTGACTAAAAGCCACCCACAGCCACCCGGGATTCGGTGGCTCACAGCATTTTCACTGTGTTCGTGGCCATTTGTTTAATGTCTGTAATGTATGGCCACCATCACTCAGCAGCACAGTGGCAGGTGCCTGGCCCCACATCTCAGGCCAAATGGAGACCACAAACGCTCACAATGTAAGCAGGAGCCAAGTCTATCCACACACATGGGTGTTTAAAAACTGGTCCCCTTGCTGGGATGACAAGGAACCCCTTGGCTGGACCACCATGCTGTGCCCACCCCATCCCTCTCAGGCTCAGCTGACCAGTGTCTCAGTGTCCATAGCCCCCACCACTTTGTGCCCCAGGGCCTTTGCACAAGCTGGCCACTGCTGTTCCCTGCACTCCTTCTGCATGTGCCCCTTCCTTTCTCATTCTTCATTCCTACAAGTCCACCTCTGATTACAGGATGTAGAAGGGAGGTGGGACATACAAGAGAGACCCCAAACCCTTACTCCCAGATCTAGATCAAACAGTGGCTCCAAAGGTTTGCACAAATGCTGTCTACACTGGCCAAGAAAAAGAAGTCCCTAGCAGGCTCTGTGGGCATTTACAGTGAGAAGAACCCCTGACAGGCCAACCCAGACTGGTTTAACGCTCTGCCCTCACAACCTGCCTTAGCAGGTTAGCATTTCTAACATTACTGTCCCGGGGCCATGGCACCCATCAATGCGAGGAGGAGGCTGAGGTGCAGCCACAGGGTCTCACCTCACAGTGAAAATTTAATTTGGGGAAAACATTTTAAAAAGCCAAACCATTCCAGGCACAGTGGCCCACACCTGTAATCTCAGCAACTAAGGAGGCTGAGGCAGGAGGATCACAAGTTTGAGGCCAGCCACAGCAACACAGCAAGGTCCTACCTCAGAATACAAAATAAAAAGGGCAGGGGATGTGGCTCAGCGTAGAGGACCCCTGCATTCCATCCCCAGAACAAAAATAAATCTAAAAAACAGAAGATAAAATACTGAGACTAACATCTAGAGTATTTAAGGCACTGGGGTTTCTCTTGTGAAGCTGGGTTTCCCATCACAGCAGGGCACGTGCACGGCTCCTGGTCACTTGTGCTGTAGAGGATTTACAACGTGCAAGGCCGAGTCGGAGCCCCAGCACCTCAGCACAAGGAACCAGGCCCAGGGACTCCTTCCCACTCCACTGCCCAGATACCTGTCACCCACCACTCCTAGGTTGGCTTCTGGGGGTCAAGTCACTTTCCTGTGCTAAAGGGACCAAAGCCCCAATTCCAACCTGTCCACCGCTGACAGGTTTGCCCCCCTTGTGATGGAAAAGCTCACACCACAGCCCCAGGCCCCGACACCTGCCTCCCCAAGATGTGGTCCCGCAGGTCACCTTCCTATTGGAGGTGACACGCTGAGAACCTGGACCTAGGCAGTGTGTGGCTCCTCGTGGTAAGTGGGGAGCCCTGGCCCCTGCGCCTGGCACTCACGGCGGGCAGCAGCGACTGCATGTTCTGGTTGGAGTCGGCTATGGTGGCCAGGTAGACCAGGTTCCGGTGCAGGATCTGCTGGTACCTGTGGGTGGGACACGAGTGAGGCAGAGGCCAGGTTTCATAGGAGCTGGGACCTCCAGTTAGACCCTGTCGGGACCCTAGAGGACACCAGGCACAGGCCCCACAGCCTGGCCAAAAACAGGTAGGTGGCAGTGCTTGGGGGCCCAGGAAGTGGCAGGCAGGGAGTGGACTCAGCCTGGCCCTGAGCAGGCTCCTGCCCCGAAGGAAGTGACGCTGGGTCTGTTCAGAGAATGCAGGTACAGGGAGACGGCTCAAGGAGGCTGAGGCTCAAGGTCACAGAGCGCGGAGGCTGTGGACAGAGCAGAGCAGCAGAGCCCAGCCTCAGGCCGACCCCACAGCCAGCGCCTGAGCACCCTGGAGGAAACAGGCACAGCAGGGGTCAGGGGTCCCGGGTCCCGGGCCTGTCCCGTGCCGCACCCGGGGCCTCGTCCCACAAGCTCATCATATGTGGGGGATTCGAGGCCCCTCACACAGTGAGCCTGGCGACCGCAGGTGTGCCCTGCAGCAGGCGCCAGCGAGGTCATGGGAGGCAGTGGCAGCCCTGGTGTGTCCACTACTGGCCAGGGAGCTGCAGCTCCAGCGGGCCAGGCTTCCCCGCACTCCTCCCCACCCCACGCCAGGGGCTCCGACTCACTGAGTGCACTCCGCCGTCTTGCCCTTGCTCTGGTAGTCCAGGATGCACTGGATCAGGTGGTGGTTCTCATCCAGCATCTGTGGGAGACGCGGGCGTGAACGGGGCACAGGGTGGGCGCCCGATGCTCCCTCGGAGCAGCCACAGGCACCTCCCAGCAAGGATGCAGGACCCTGGGGGAGGGGGCCTCGCAGCCCCAGCTGCAGGGTGTGACTGGTGCTCAAAGCACAGCTGACCCCGACAGACTTACCACCCGTGTGACAGGCAGGCTCACACCAGCAGCCCCAGGCCCTGCCTCCGGCCTGAGGGAGCACACAGGGTCCTGGCCTCCTGGTTGGTGAGAAAAGCTCTGGGGACACAATGCCAGCAGGAGGAATTGCAGGCACACGGGCCTGGGGCAGGATGCTCAGGCAGGACTGAGGCCACCTACCTGGAGCCTCAGCCCTCAGGGCCTCCACCCTCTGAGTGCCAAATGAGACTCGGTAGGCCAGATGGGCCTGCACCACACAGGAACCCTGTCTGCCTTGCACATCGTGCAGGTGTGGACACATGTACTGCGTCACGACCTAAAACCCAGATGGGAGACCGAGGGCCCTGAACAACCAGGCGTGGGAGCCCCAGAGCCGGACCAGGGCTCTCAGAGCAGGTGCGCAGGGCCAAAGCCAGGAGGCCAGGCTTGCTCCCCAGGCCTGCCCCAGGCCCCACAGCGTCACATCACAGGAACTTTTCCAAAACAGGTTCTTGAGCCTGTGCCTGCCCAGGTGGTGAGCCCGGAGGCATCTGAGAAGCACTGGGCTGGGTTCATGGCCACACGGCCCCTCCCAAGGACTCCCTGCTGCTGGCCAGTCTGCAGAACCCCAGCATGCGTCCTGCACCGGCGCTCCCAGGCCCTCCAGCACCAGGCTGCAGCACTGCGGTGGCACGTGCTGATCCAGCAGGTGGCAGAGAGGATGGGGCAGGAGGCTGGGCGCGAAGATGCCCATGGGCAGTTCGTGGGCAAGTGAGGCACACGAGGATGGCCAGGGAGGCCCAGGGGTGGCCACAGGGGGCAGAGGGACAGAGAGGAAGGGAGGCTGAGGGCACCACAGCAGACCCACCACATGAGCCATTCCTGACCTGGAGGGACCATGCCCTCCAGGGGACAGAGTCCATGACACCTGCTGCTCCTCATCCCCAGAGACCTTTCCTCGGACACTCTCAAGAAGGAAGGACAGGACAGGCGCAGTGGTCCACATCTGCAATCCTAGTAGCCCAGGAGACTGAGGCAGGAGGATCTCAAGTTCAAGGCCAACCTCAGCAACTTAGGGAAACCCTCAACCGTTTGACAAGACCCTGTCTCAACCCTGGGACTGATGTCTTTCACCTCCACCAAACACACTGGCCACCCAGAGTCCATGCTGGGTACTGACTGAGCCCCTGGAGCAGGGGAGCCCTGGCAACAGGGGAAGAGGGGCTCACTTGCCCACACTGTCCCTGGGGTGGCACGCCCTCTCCTCCATCCTGCAAGGTGGGCTCCAGCAATGGATGTCTGTCCTTGGGGTCCAGCTCCCCCAGAGCACTTGGCGATACTGCCCGGCGGGGTGGTGTACAGCTCGGCAGAAGCTGCAGACTCTCTGCTGTAAGTTACAACACCTCCTCACCAGGAATTGAACCCAGGGCCTCCGCCCCTGAGCTACACCCCCAGTTCTGGGGTGTGTGTGTGTGTGCGCGCGCGCGCACGCGCGCGTGCCGGGGACTGAACTCAGGGGCACTGACCACTGAGCCACATCCCCAGTCCAATTTTGCATTTTATTTAGAGACAGGGTCTCCCTGAGCTTAGTGCCTTGCATTTGCTGAGGTTGGCTTTGAACTCAAGATCCTCCTGCCTAGCCTCCTAAGTCTCTGAGACTCCAGGTGTGACCACCTCCTCATCTCTACTCTGGCTTTCCTTCCACTGTGACAAGATGCCCCATGTCAGGTATGCCCACCTCAGTGAAGGAGCTGTCCTGAAACAGGGAACCACCAGGGGGCGCTGCCAGCCAGCTCAGGGGTGCACAGGTGAGGGCAGCTAAACACAGAGATTGATTTAAAGGAAGAACCACTGGGGTTTCTCAACTAGCTCCCAGCATCCCGCTCCTCGCTCCTCAGTCCCAGGCAGGACTCTCTCCAAGGACACTAAGTACACGCCCTAGCTGTGCACCTGTGCATGCTGCAATGTCACCTGTGTCACCACAGTAGCTCAAGTGGGGAAATGCTAGCTGGTCACTGTCGGGATCATGGCACAACCACAGGCTGGGATACCGCCCCAGCTCTCTCGTGAGGAAATATGCGCTGCTCTCATGACTTTTAGCAGCGGCACGCAGAGCCACGCTCACTTAGGTTAAAATCACCTGTAGGAAGAGGGTGGGACACAGGCTGAACTCCAACCCTTGAAGACGCGCCCACAGAATGAGGGACAAGAGAGCAAGAAACTTGGAGGGCAAGAACAGGCAGAGAGGAGGGGCAGGGCCTGGGACGAAAACCAGGGCTGGTGAGACTGCAGAGACGACGCAGGCACTGACCCAAACCAGCTGCCTGAGCCACACAGGGAAGACCCAGGAGGTCAGGACAGACCCACCCGACCCCCAAGGCATCGGGGCCCTGCTGGCAGGAGATGAGGTCTCTGGGAAAAGTGTCCAGCCTGGGAGGAAAGACGCTGGACTCCTGGGGGCAGAGCGCTTCACAGCCAAGCCCCCAGCACATTCGTGGCTGTGAGCCTCCCACACTTTGTCCCCAGGAGTGAGGGAGCCTGTTCTGTGAGAGTCGGAAACCGCGGCCAGTGCTCGGGGGACCGGAACCGTGAGGAAGGAAACGTCAAGCAGAGATGGCCAAGAGCCCTGCAGATGGCAGAGAGCAGTCCTTGTGGCCATGGACGGGTAGGAAGCGATTTAAAAGCAGCACCAAGAGCAAAGAGCTCTTGGGAATTAAAAAAACATTCAAGAAGTTTTAGGAGCTGGAGAACACGTGTTCAGAACAGAAGGGCCCCTGAGAAACAGGACTGACCAACAGAACTGCAGACACAAGGATCTAAAAGTGACAGAAGAGAAAAATGATGTCTCCCGTAAACAGTGCTAAGTCCCAATAGCAAGGTACATCTCCACACAGGAACTCACGCTGGCAGACAACAAGGACGCAGTGACAGGGACGGGTGAGATTCAGGAGAGGGATGACCCACCAAGAGACTGCAGAGGACTGAGGACCTGAGAGTGGAGGCCTCCGGCAGGGTAATGATGTTGCAGAGGAGGCCCCAGGAGAGTGGTCACCTTGCAGGAGGGGCAATGACCTCACAGGACAATCCTGTGGGTGTGAAGACCCAGTCTGAGGTGACTGTCAGAGGGCTGATGACCTGGCCCTGAGGGAGACTTCCACAGGACCAAAGATGTAGCTGAGGACACTCCATAAGAGCGATGGCCTGACCCTGCAACTTCTCCCAACTTTGGAGTATGACCCAATGGACAAGACCTTCCATGGCAGGATGACCTAACCGAGAGCGGAGACTTCAGGAGGGACTTGCAGAGGAGCGTGACCACAAGAGCACGGAGCTCCTGAAGGCAGTCAGACCCCTTCAATATTCCCTCAGCCCAGAGACAGGAACCCAAACTGCCCAAACTCAGACACATGCAGAGTCCTCGGCGGTGCTGGCTCCTGCCCTGCGCCCCACCATGTGCAATGGAGTCCTCGCCTCCCTTGCCAATGCCACTGCTGTATTCTGGCCTGTCCTCCCCTCGTCCAGGGTAGGTGAAAAGGGTGAAGTCGGTCAATGATGACACTTCAGCCACAAACACAGCTCTCACCAGGAGGTCGCTTCAGCTTCAAGTTCAAAACAAGGAAACCCAGGCCTAGAAGTCTCCATACAATGGTCTCAGTGGAATGGACAGCGAAACCAGGGAGCGTCCCTGCCCGGCCCTGCCCGGCCCTGCCTGGCCCAGCCCTGCTGCAGCTCCACCTGTTTCCAGGTCCCAGGCCTGCTCTGCAGCAGCTCTTTCTCTTAGGGACAGCAGCTCTTTCCCACCCTCTGCCTCCTCTTCCATTCACATAGCACAGGCCAGGCACAGAGGCCTGGCTCTCTCTTCCCAGGTTCCACAGGGTTTACAAGACACTCATGCCTCTATGCCACTAAAGGGTGGACCTTTACTCCTGCACTGCTGGGGTGAGTGGGCATTTCCGCAGGCTGCTGATTAGGGGTTCCAGTTAAGCTTCCCTGTGATGCCAAGCTCTCAGAGGTAGGTGCCCAGCCCCTGACCCATTGGCCCAGAAATAGGCTCAGAGCAGAGGGAGTCACAAGGAGAGCTCCAAGTGGACCACCAGGGAGTGAGCCTCGCCACCATAACCAGAAGCTGCCTCTCCTCTGGCCTTGGCTTCTCACAGCCACACCCACCAGCCTAGAAAGGAGAGGGAGGGGCGTGGCACTGTCTTTCTCCAAATGTGTCCCTACTCCAGGCTGAGGCGCTCCTGGGGCCCAGGCAGCAGGCCAGCAGACACCTCGGAGCACCCAGCCAGAGGGCTCACAGTCCGGCTTCACTGGGCAGGGGGGATGAGGCCTCGCTGTCCTCACCCAGAGGACAACACGTTTCCCTGCTTGGCCCCACCCACAGGGGGTGCAGTGTTCAGGTTCAAGGGCTGTGCAGAAAGGAGACACAAAGAAGCCAAAGGGCAGGCCCCCCAGTGGCTCCTGGGCCCCACCCAGACCCCCCATCCTGGTGATAGAAAGACAGGCCCTTGGGCTCCCTCAGTGGTGGGTGGAGGAGAGGTGTCCGATTGCAGCAGAGAAAGTGCGGTCACTCTTAGAAGTCACCACTTCACTATGTTTTTTTTTTTTTTCCTTTGGTACCAGGGATTGAACCCAGGGGCACTTAACCACAGAGGCCACCTCCCCAGTCCCTCCACCTTTATAAAAACATGTTTTTATTATTTAAAGACAGGGTGTTGCTAAGTTGCCAAGGCCAGCTTTGAACTCATGATCCTCCTGCCTCAGCCTCCTGAGCTGCTGGGAACATCAACATGTGCCACTGAGCCTGGTGCACTTCACCCTGTTAACAGCAGGCTCAGGAGCCCAGGCCACTCACAGTTGTGGGGACAGCTGTCTATACAGAGGCAAACATCAACTGGATCACCTGTGTTCTCTGGGACAGCAGCTCCAGGTTCAAGGAACGCACAGGGCACTCCTACTCCACTGCTAGCCCAGGCACCAAGCCCTCTCCCATCATCACCCACACCTGGGCACACGTCCCTACCCAGGCTGTCATCGCTCCCCCGTGTCCCCTACGTCCTGCACTTGGGCACAGGTACACTGGGACAGGGCTGTTCTGGTTTCAACCACTCCCTGGCTGGGAAAATCTGTTGCCTGAAGAATCTGAGAAGCCTAAATGTGGAGTGGGGTAAAAGCACACATTTCCAAATAAATGCTGAAGCCAGGAACAGACTGTCAAGCTCCAGAAGGCCAGGGCTCCAGGAGACCTGAGAGGCTGCTGTCCTCCAAGCCTGGTGCTCCACCCTCCAGCCAGCCGAAAGTCCTGGCCCGATGCCAAAGCAAAGGCAACCTCTGCAGCCCCTGAGTCTTCCTATGTCTCAGTTTGCACCACTATAAAATGGGGACGATAATGACTTCCATGAAGAATAAAATCAGGTAAGATCCGAAAAGCTTAGAACAGTACCAGAACGCAGTGGCACTACATCTGCATTTACTAATAAAAAAGCCACAGTTGCAAGTCTGCATTTCCGCTATTCTCAAATATTCTCTCGTCTGCTTGGAGCAGCCCAGCCTCCCATTTGTTAAGTTACCACTACATTTCTAAAGACTGCAACAGCAAGGACACTCGCCCCTTGAGAGCAGGTCAGCAAGGCGAACGCACCGGGGGCCCTAAGAGGCTTACAGGAACCCAGGAATACTGCCGCAGAAGGACCCAGAGCAGAAAAGAGAAACCAACGCAGCTACAGAAGACGCGGACAAAGCTCAAACAGGAATACCCGAACACTCCCGTTCTTCTCCACGTCAAAACTTCACGGATTTTACGGAGATGGCCCCGCCCGCGTAAACGCTCTCTCTAGAAAGCCGTGGGCCAAAGACAAGAAGGCGGTGGGGCAAATCTGTGGCGTCGGTTCGCCGAGGACGCTGGAAGCTGACTGACCCGGAAAGAGGGCGGGGACGCGCTGGCCCACAGGTCCGCCGCGCGCTCTCCCCAGGGCTGCGGACCTCTGGACCGGCACCCACACCTGCGACGCGTCCCTTTGTGCCCCAAGCTCTGCACCTTACTAAAGCGGCTGCCTCCCGGTCACCGTGAGCCCCTTCTCCACTCGTCAAGTTGCGCGCAGGGGCGAGAGGCCGCCGGGCTAGGGGCGGAGCGCGTGGAGCGCCAGTCGGCCGCGACAGCTCCGGAGGCGCGCTCTGCGGACGCCGGCAGCACGCTCCGGGCCGGCTGGGCCACCCGGCCCTGTTGCCCCAAGGCCCCGCCGAGGGCACGCGCGCCCCCGCAAAGTCCGCATGGACTCTCTGGGGAGCGCCCTCGTCGGTCCTGAGCTCGCAGGCGCGCCACTGCGGACCGCTGGGCGCCGGGCCGCCGTCGGGGCTCGCGGCCACCCGGCTGCTCCCCGGCTTTGTTCGCGCCCCGCGCCCAGCCCCGCACCCGCCCGCCCACACCCCGCGGTCCCGCGCCGCCCACCTTTTGAATGGTTTGTTGCGTGACCTCTCCTTTGCCTCTCGGCCGCGCGGACGCGAAGGCCACGGACATGGTGGCGGCGCGGGCTCAACCGGTGATCACCGGGGTCTATCCTCCAGCGGCGCCCGGCAGCCCGAGGTGCCCATTCTCCGCAGCGCGGGCGGGGCGGGGGGCGCCGCGCCGTGGGCTCGCCCGCCCCGCCGCCGCCTCCGCGCGCCGGAGCCCGCCGCGCTGCCGCTCTGAGTGCCGCTGCTGCC
>JAJEJO010053506.1:34541-49773 GCA_020662805.1 Glaucomys volans
GCCGCACCGCCCCCCGCGCCCCGCGCCGGTGGTTCCGCCCGCCGCGCCCCGCCCGCCGCCGCACGTCCGCCTGGCGCGGCGACGCGGCGACGCCGGCAGCGTGGCAGGCGGGGCTGGGGCGGGCGGCCGTGAGTGTGCGCTTTTGAGCGGCGGCGAGAGCTCCGCGCCCCGCCGGCATGAGCTACGACCGCGCCATCACCGTCTTCTCGCCCGACGGCCACCTCTTCCAAGTGGAGTACGCGCAGGAGGCCGTCAAGAAGGGCTCGACTGCGGTGAGCGCGGGGCCGGGGAGCGGCGGGCCAAGCGCCTCCTTGGAGGCGGGCAGCAGCGCGTCTGGGGCGGCAGGCCTGCAGACAGGGCAGGGGCGGCGAGGCAGACGACCCGGGAACGGAGCAGGGCCGCGGGCGCGCGCCCGTGCCTGGGAGAGCTGCCGGCGCTTGGGCGGCGGCCGCGCTTTGGGCCTTTCGGTAGCTTCTGCGGTGGCTTTCGCCGGGCGCCACGACGTGGGCTGCCGGGCCGCGCGCCGGGCTGGGGCCATCTTGGCCACCTTGGGGCGCCGGGAGCCGAGGCCGCAGGTGCGCGGGCGGCAGGAGGGCTGGCGGCGTTCCGGCAGCCAGCAGTGGCGGGGACCGCCCCTGCGAGACACAGGTGGGCGTCCAGAACAAAGGGCGGCTCGGTGGCCTACGCTGGTACCAGGCCGCTTCCGGGTCCAGCTGCGCCACAGAAGGCGCACTCCACCACGCTGAGTTTTCGTCCTAGCGTGGCGCTCTCGCCTCTCCAGGGCTCTTGTTCAGGGACTGAACTGTTCGACACTATTGGAAACGTCAAATCGTGACTCTTCGGAACACCTGCTAATGCTACTAGTCAAACCATAGGACGGTTTTTCTTGTGTCACCTGGTCTTTCAGAGGTTTGAGCGGACAGAGAAAGCAGCACACAGTTCTGGAGTTTTAAGTGTTTCCATCTCCCCGCGTCTTCATTTTGAAATTAAAGCTTCAGATCTGTCCAGTGACCTAACAGTCCAAAGGGCTGTGGAAAGGGAGTGGACCGATGCCCACCAGGGGCCCCCAGTGCCTGCCCTGTGGGGCCAGTGGCAGCTTGCAAGCATTTCTTGTTCGCTGCCTGATGCTGAGGGACAGGTGAGGAAGCACAAGGGAAACTGAAACATGCAGCCGGCTGGGGGCCAGAGGGACAGTCCAATACCTTGCTGAGGTGCCGCCTAGTATCTGGAGAGCTGAGGCCAGGGATGCTACTTCATCTGCCACAGCACTGTCACAACCCCACCTGCAGCAGGGCCCTCTATACCAGACACACCTTATTGGTCCCAGTGATGTTCCTGCACTTGTCTAGAGTCAAGGGTCAACTTCAAGTGATTTCCCCTTTGTAATCCACATGCTCCTCCCCTCTGCTGTGCCAGCCATAAACAAGGAGCTGTTGAGTTTTTAGTGGGTAGTTCATTTGAGAGAGGGCCTCAGAATTGCACAGGTAAGTCTCTGACTTAGAGGTTTGGAAGGACTAATCCTCAAATTGATATGAAGTACACATATAGCTAGCTAGTATTACTAGCTAGCTACAATGTGCCTAGAACGATACATCAGTATCTAAAAGGCACAGGGTGGGTATCTGGATCCTGGAAACTGCACTAGCTCCACCAGGAGCCGGTGGTTAACCCCTAGTTTGCAGGGCCAGGTGCCCTGTGACAGCCCTGTGGGGCTGCTGCCCCCAGTCTTTCCAGGGCCCACATTAACATGAGCTTTCATGTTCTGTGCCCAGTAGGACTCTCATGTGGCTTGTGGATTTTTATTAAAGGTTGGTGTTCGAGGAAGGGACATTGTTGTTCTTGGCGTGGAAAAGAAATCAGTGGCCAAACTACAAGATGAAAGAACAGTGCGCAAGATCTGTGCTTTGGATGACAATGTCTGCATGGCCTTTGCAGGTATGAGTCCTGCCAGGGCCTCCTCTGGATTCATGGTGTGCAGCACAGCTGTGGAGACTTATTGGGTGGATGGGTAATTGAGACATGTAAGCCAGGTTTCTTGGGGGCTTCTGTTGGGGTGGGCACAAGTGACCAAACAAATGCAAACCCTACCGAGGTAGGACTGCTCTGGGCGGCTTCACCTCCAGTTGCCTTCCTTGGCCAGTGATTAGGATCTACTCACCCTGCACCTATGGCACGGAGGACAGTGCTGTACCATCACCAGGAGCCACATGGGTGGCATTTGTGGAACACGAGCCAGTGCATTGCCATGGCCTTGATCCTGCCCTCCCCTGGAAGATCCAATCTAGGAAGACTGAAATTCTTGTGAACAGTGTGGGTTTTTCAGTCCTGATGCTCGAACCCTGGGCCTTGAGCATGCTAGGCAAGTGCTCTGAGTTGCATCCCCAGCCCTCGTGTGTTTAGGGTCAAATACACACAGTTTCTTTTTCTTTTGGTGGGGGGCATATACCAGGGGTTGAATCCAGGCCACAGGGCAACATCTGCAGCCCTTTTTCTATTTTTTTGATAGGGAGACCCTAAGCAACTTGGTGAAATCCTAAGTTGCCTGAGGCCAGCTTTGAACTTTGATATCCTCCTGCCTCAGCCTCCCAAGCTGCTGGGAGTATAGGTGTGCACACTACACCCAGCTCACACAATTTTTTATGTTCTCCATTTTCTCAGAAGTTTTTGAGGGCTGATTAGTTCCATTGTTGGTCACTCAGAAATGCTGTGCTGGGTTTCAGAGGACAGATTTTGGAATTCGCCAGAGGTTAAATGCTGTGTGCTTATGTAATTCTTATCCTTGGGTGGAGCAGTGAGTGGCAGCTCCAGCAGAAGTTTCTCTGCCTTCATTGTAGGCCTCACTGCAGATGCAAGGATAGTCATCAATAGGGCCCGGGTAGAGTGCCAGAGCCACCGGCTGACTGTGGAGGACCCCGTCACCGTGGAGTATATCACCCGCTATATCGCCAGTCTGAAGCAGGTGAGTGCTGCCCTTCTTGTGATGGAGCAGACGTGGCCCTGGAGTGTCCTGTGGTGTTAACCTCCTGTGGACATTTACATTTGCTTTGTGGCCTCATCCAAATCTACCTGTGTGCGAGTAACTTAGGACTGCTCCCACTTGGCGGCACTGTACTGTTGTTACTTTCTGCTGTGGGCAGTCTGGATTCATGTTTTCAGAGAGAAAAATAGTTTTCCTCTTGCTCTTTTGAACCACCAGTTACCAGGCAGTTGGAAGAGGGCTAAAAGCCCACCAACTCTGTGGTTCTCAAATGCCATTTATCTTTAAAACCAGCACATAGTATGAGTGCAAGTCTGCCCATCAAGATAATTTCCAGCAGCCTCAGTTATATTCCATAATGTAGTTCCAGCCCTATGGGAGTCCAGGAATAAAAATGCAGGAGAGATATTGAAAGCTGTTGGCAAATTTCACTTATTATTTGAATGACAAATAACCTGGAGGTGGGCTTAATGACAAACATTTCATCCTTTCACTAAGCACAATTGTTTTGGATGTCACATATTTTCTCATGGTTGACAGCATTGACTTCTTTTCCTGACAGCGTTATACACAGAGCAATGGGCGCAGGCCGTTTGGCATCTCTGCCCTCATTGTGGGTTTCGACTTTGATGGCACTCCCAGACTCTATCAGACCGACCCCTCAGGCACATACCACGCCTGGAAGGTGAGTCCAGGGGAGGTACTAGGCCTCCTGCCAGGTAACGCCTGCCTCAGTGAACAAGCAGCAGTGTAAGTTACCTTAGTCCTAAGTGAACAGTCTGTTTCATGATACTTTACTAATGTGAGAGCAAAAAATTCATTCAATATCAAAGGGACTCCAAGATTCAAGGATATGTGCATAAATGTAAGCCCCCTAGAGTCTCTTGATAATGAAATGGAATATAATCTCATTCACAGAATTAGCAGTCTCTTAATAATTAAACTATAATCCCACTTTAATAAGAATTAGCACCGATTCTAAATGACCTTTGGCGCGCGCGCACGTAGTTAGTGGACAGACCCCAGGTTGAGGGCTGGCACCTCAATGCACTGCTACAGAGCAAACAGCACAGCTCTGGGAGAAGACAGGTAGCTCTGGTTTGTTGTGCCTTGTAAGCCCATGCTTGTCTCTTTCAGGCCAATGCCATAGGCCGGGGTGCCAAGTCAGTGCGTGAGTTCCTGGAGAAGAACTATACTGAAGAAGCCATTGAAACAGATGACCTGACCATCAAGCTGGTGATTAAGGCCCTCCTGGAAGTAAGTGCATGCAGTCTGGGCAAGATGGAGGAGGGGCATGTGTGACAGCAAGGGCAGGAGGCAAGCATGCACCAGCAGTGCTGGGTGGCTGGGAGCTGTCCAACTGCCATACACCACGAGCTCTGGGAAAGTGCCATCATTGGTTCCTTCATACAGTTGTGGTCAGTCACTGCTCACCCAAGGGCAGAGAGCATGAGAAGCAGGAAGACAGGAGCCCAGTCATCAGGCTGTGGACTCTGCACTGGACATGTCACTTGGCCTCTCAGAGGCTTGGGTTGCTAAGTCGGGGAATTAAGAGACCCAGAGCTGGGTTGGGGATGTAGGTCAGTTGGTAGAGGGCTTGCCTTGCAAGCACATAGGCCCTGGGTTCAATCAAAGAGAGATCCAGAACTAGTGGCTAGGGGGCTTTGAGGTCACAAACAGGCCAAGCCAGGAGTGTGGGGTTTTGGGCTTCCTAGAGGTCACTGCTGCCCATCCAGGAGGGCTGCCAGGATAGCCACTGTGTTCATAAGGACAAAGGCTTTGAGTGCTGGGTGAGGATACACCCCATACCTACAGTCCTCACAGGAACAGCTTTGATCCTCAGGGCAGAGGTATCTTAACATTCCTGTCTTTCCCTTCAAGGTGGTCCAGTCAGGTGGCAAAAACATTGAACTTGCTGTCATGAGGCGAGATCAGCCCCTCAAGGTAACCCTCAAGTTGCTGTCTTTATCTGCCCTATGGAGTTTTCATAGCTATGCAGTCTGGGCTGGAATCTGGAGAGCCATGGTACAGACCCTCTCCCAGTGATAAATCACAGGACCCTATGGTGTTTCCTTCTGGAGGGTCACTTGCTTGTGAGGCTATCATGCTGTGGCCCCAGCTGCCTCAGTGTCCGAGGCTCCACAGTCTGCATACCTGTCCACTTACTTCCGTGGTTCCAGACGGTGCTCATGTGTTTTCTTGGTGCACTGGGGCTGCCGAGCGCAACTCTGCTTGTGAACACCTCAGGCAAATATCACTGTTTCCTTGAAGCCTTTCTCCAAAGGGGCTGTGGAACAGCTGCAGCACAAACCCAAGCTGCACTACCAGGAGGGGGTGGTGCTTTGCACCTTGTGCAACCTGGGGGTCAAACATGTTTCTGAGATTTTTAAAATTTCTATGTTGTAGATTCTAAATCCTGAAGAAATTGAGAAATATGTTGCTGAAATTGAAAAAGAAAAAGAAGAAAATGAAAAGAAGAAACAAAAGAAAGCATCGTGATGAAGAAATCTTCCTTGCTTAGAACAGCTTTTAAACTTGATCACAGATGAGTCTGTGGGGGCGTTTCCATCCATCCATCCACCTGTCCGGGATGTCAGAGTACCCAATAAACTTCCGTATTTTTTAGCCTTTGCTTGTGAAGACAGCATGTATTTATAGGTGTAGTCACAGTAGTGCTTTAAGAAAATGAGATCTTTCTCCCTGGTTTTGGGAATCTGTACTTGCTTTTATGCTTTCTGTCACTTGTGCCAAGCTCTAAGACAAAGGGTTCTCCTTTGGGGTTCAACACAACTTTCCATTTCCTTCTGGTCCCTGCACTGCAGAGCTTGGAGGACACAAGCCACACAGCACCAAGTCTGACTCTGCATCCTGTAGAGTTGCTAAATATCTGCTTTTAATGGATTTCCACTTGCCTCTTCTTTTCTACGTAGCCGTTCCCCACTCTCACTTTTTAGCCAGGAAGAGAACCCCTCTGGCCTTTGGGTCCTGGGTTACTCCTTGCACACACCGCCACCTCCCTTAGCCTATAGCTCCCCACCCTGGCCCTCGTAGTGTACGCTGTCCTCTGGAACACACAGGGTCAAGGTATAACTTAAGCTCAACATAAAAAGGTGTAATTGTCAAAATGACTGCAAGCTGGATTAACAGCAAGGCTAGTCCCAGATGTAAGCAGACCTGATTCACTAGCAGTGTAGTCCAGTTGCTGCACCGCACACATCAGTATCAGGGCTGTGACCCCTGCATCCACAATACACAATGAAAAGTTTTTCTGTTGTTGTTTTTATTAATCTGGTCAAGGGCATTGGATTGCTCCCCTCCTCTGCTACCACCAAAACGGAGGGCTGCCTGCTGCCAGTTCATGCTAGAGCGAGCCTACAAGCTACCATAGGGAAAGCCAATTTAGCTGTGTCTTCCAGTCCCCTGAGCACTGCTTTCAAAGTCCCTTGGAAAGCCATTATAGTGAAGTAAGTAGGCTGCTTTCAGCCTAAAATAGTTTGTATCCAGATTCTAGACAGCAGAGCCACTCATCCCAGAAAGAGAACCCAGGCCAATCGCACTGCACTTCAACAGGTCACTCCTTCCTCATGCACTATGTGGAACCAGTGCCCCCCAATCCTACTGCCCCAAGTGTACTCTAGGCCTGGGCATGCTGCAGAGGTTGTCAGCAGAGAAGAAAGTTTTAAAGGTTTGCATATTTATTTATAATTACAATTTACATTTCCCCAACAAAGCAGTGCCAATGCTATGTTCTACTTCTCAGCCATGAAATCCTACAAAAATAAACCCAAGCATTTACAGTGACTTAATCAATACAGAACTAAAGCCTTCATAGCTATTTAAAGGAGTTTAGTTACCAAGGTGCTTATTTTCAACAAAATGCCCTGTCAATCAGAAGGACGCATGCTTACACTGGAGGTCTGACCCATCTTACTCATGCAACAAATTTATATTCCCCACCCTCCCTCCACCCACCTTTAAAACAAACACACAAGAACTATTTACAATCGAGAGGAAAAAAGGTCAACTGACCTCCCCTCCTCCAAAAAAAAAAAAAAGACTGGCTCATTTCCAAGTGGATGAGAACAAGAGTCCAACACTCAGGGATCTGGGTCAGAGGCTGGTAAGGAAGGGACAGGAGGGCCAGGGAGACACTGCATGGGGTGGTCCAGGGCTTTGACCCTCGGCCTCAGTGCCTGTGGAAGCAGGCTCCATGCAACACCGCACAGGTAACGTTCAGGGTCCTTTCGCACTACCATCAAGTCCACCACCCTCCGCCAGTCCCCAACCCTGACAACATCACTCCTGTTTGTTATACAACATGATCCATGGGACATCCCCTTTCCCTGCCTTTGACCCACCCACCCACATGTCTGGCCCACCCTGTGCCGGCCCTGCCAGGCTCCTGAGACCCCACCAATGATGGTGGGGGGGCGGGGGTGCCAGGCCAGCAGCACCAGGGGCCAGATGGGTTACAGAAATGCACTTGGCCGCATGTGCCAAATGAGATTTGGTTCCACAGTCAAAGCTGTCATAAAAAAAGATATAGTCACAAAGTGAAGATCAAACCTTCGCTATAGAAAATGCCAAAACCTTAGAATTAGGCTATGCGCAACCAAAAAGGAAACGTAGGTCAAGACACCTCAAAGAGGTTACCCATGAATACTTCCCAAAAACAAGTGGTTTTAACTCAGACCATGTCTAAGTTCAGTTAAGTCCAAAACATAAGTAGCAGTATGGGAATTTTCCAAACTCAGTAAACAGGCCCCACTTCTCCCGTTAAGTGCAGAGCGTTTCTGTGTGTCCTTATATACACAGCGTCACTTCTGTGCTCTTCAGCAGGAGCCTGCAAAAGAGAACAGGAAGTGAGCACATCCACGCCTGCTGTTACATGGCTGTCCAGAATCACCCAACACTGCTGCCTGACAAGAAACAGGGCCAATCAAGCCCTCTTCCCTCTTTCGCGCTCCCCACTTTCCCATCAGGATCCACAATGAGTATCACACTAGGGACTGGGAGATAGCAAGTGGCAGGAAGCCCTAGTTCCTCCAGGTCCCACCTGGCTGGGATGGGTCAGCACCAGTCACCACACAGGGATGCTGCCCAGACCCAAGGGTGCTCACAGTCACTGAGGCCTTGCTAAAGGGATCTGACTCAGTGCAGGGCTAGGGGACTGGAGCATCACGCTGGAGCCCAGCAGCAAGCACCCAGCCCACCAGACTCCACCACGGTCCTCGTCCTCTCACAGCCATAATCCCACTTGGATCAAGTAGGCAGAGGCCTGGGTCCTACCCAGAGGCCTGGGTTTGGCCAACCTGAGTTAGACCTAACTCTGGCTGTTTCTAGGAGGCCCCTGGGTGATTCTGAGGTTGAGGCCCTCAGCTTGGCCTCAATACCTTCAGTTGCTCTTCTTGTGGGAAGACAGAAAGCCAACCTACTCCAGTGCTCTGCTGACTGGGTACACCTGTCCCTGTGCCTCCCACCAAAGGATCCAGAAGGTCCCCACACTCACTCAGGCTGCATCCTCACACCCTGCCAGTCCCAGCTCTGTGGGAAGTCGGGTTGCGCCGGGTTGCCCCATTGCCCCTTCCTCCACGGAACCCACCACGGGAACTACGACCGCGGAGGAACCTCCCTGACACGCCGAAGGTCTCTGTGTTGAGCTTCCTCTCTTCAGCCCATGTTGTACGCCTAGAACTGGACCAAAGATAAGGTGTGTGAAATTCTGATTATGGCAGGTACAATTTGAGTTTCATCCTTGTAACAGTCCAGGGAAGAATGAGCTGTCGCTGTAGCCATTACAGAGGTGGGGAGAATGGGTCAGGCCTGGAGTCCAAGACCATATAACACTGCAGGGGTTCCCAGTCACCGTCCTGCACACTGGGCTGCTCAAGAAGTACCTTTCATCACCAAGGCCAAGCAGGTGATCCTAGCAGGTGACAAAGGAAGCATTCTCCCCACTGACTACTGGGAAGGAAGAGAAGGTAAGGAGCTCAGACCCCATGCAAACCTCAGATCAGAGCAGGATACAAACCCTCCAAATTCAGGTTTCTACTAGAAGGGGCTGGGTGGGAAAGGGCAGGGCTGGATCAAACAAGAATGGTGTGTGTGCTTCTGGGGGGTGGCAGGAGATGGCACCACAGCACTCACACTCTGTGCTACCCAGTGTTTGGAGGGCACAACTCCCACGACCAACCACGTGCCCAGTGCACCCAAAGTGTTTGCAGGTAGCCACCTAGTTCCTGCGTTTCAGTCCAGAAGCCTGCTGCATCCACAGGCCTCTTGGTTGAAGATGACTGTTGTTCATGCGCCCAGGACAAGACATGTGGGAGTCACTATGGACTCCCCACGCCCTGTCAGTGCCACCCTCAAAACTGTGTCCCACCTACCCTCCACCACACAGCCCGGTACTCCAAGAACCTGCACTCCTGCTGAGCCAGCTTCCTTCCACCCATCCTCATGGTGACCCACCCTGGGCCACTCCCATCAACATGCTGTAGTGCCAGCATGTCACTCCTGGAAGACTGCCCACAGACTCAGAATAAAGCCAGCATCATTACTGTGACTCACAACACCCTACTTGAACTCCTCCCGCCCCCTCCAATCCAGCCCCACACACAGCCTTGGCCCTGCCTGAAAAAGCCCTGTCACTTACCCACGTGGCTACCCTAGACCTGGCCCCACCCACCCTCCACTCTGGGCTCCCACACGTCCACTGCTCGTTTCGTTCGTTTCCACTCGCATGTTCCCCTAGTGGGGTGTGAGCACATGCCACAGCCACTCAACTCTGCCTACTACTACTCTTCAATGTCTGGCAGCATTTCTGGTGCTCAACCTGCAGGACACATAGGTCTAGGTTTCCCACTTCTACTTTCCACACAGTCCAGAGCATTCACCCAAGGTACTAAAAATGACCATACAAGTAAAACATGGTCACTGATGGCCAATAACAAAGGAAAAAACATCACAGAACACTAGCCAGATCACTGAGACCAGCAGACAGCCAGGTAAGAGCACTGCATGTAGACAGGGAACCTAGTGCGGGGGGGGGGGGCCTGACCTCAGTGAGTCCCCTGTGATTGGATGACTGCCAGAACTTCCTGCACCACATCCCGGGGGCCAAGAGAGACACAACTGGAGACTAGCACCTATTACACAGAAACGTAAGCTCCTAAGGCATGTGCTCTGCATGTAAGGCTGCAGGTTAGGTCTTCAAGTGAAGACTGCCAAGTCCTGAGCTGCTGGAACGTGTGTGCAGTGACAACTTTTTCTACCAGTCCACTGAGGCCTCACCTGGTCTTGAGTTCAGAGGAGATGTTGTCAAAGAATGACTTGGATTTATCGTAGTAGCAGTTGGGCCCCAGAAGGTCCTCCTCAGCAGGAGTGTCATCACTCTGAGTCACCACGGCTGGGTCCTTCTCTTCCCCCTTCTCAGTTTTGTCCTCTACAAAGAGAAGCAGAGCACACAAAGGTGCAGAAGCAAACACCACACAACTGCCTCTAGGGTGGTAACTCTCTAGGGGTCCGTTCAGCAGCCCAGGCCGTGTGCCTAGCTGTGTCTGCTAAGCACGTCTCTTCTCCCTGACAGAACTGTTCGACAGGCCCATCCCAAACACTTCCTCGTCTCATTAGCTCTCCAGTTAATTCCAGTTTCCAGAGTGGTCAGCACCCCAGCTGGCTTCCCAGGCCACCCCAGTCATCTTTTCAGAGCACACTCTGGGGAATGGCAACTTTCATACAAATCAGACCTTTAAAATTCAGCTTCTTCTTGAATTCTTTGTCAAGCTCCTCTCGGTTGAACTGGGCATTTGCACTCTCAAAATCGAAGTCACCTTCAAACTTAATTGTGTTCTCCTTGACATTAGCTGGACGGTTTTGCCCTCTGGAGCGATTCCTTGTTCGCCGGTTGCCTACAAGGAAGGAGGACATCAATGGCTGAAGAAAACCACCAACCCAATGTGTACAGCAGGACTTCAATTGCAGCTTCCAAGCACAAGCAGACAAGGAAGAGGGGCAGCATCCGTGAGGGCAAGCAAAACGTGGCCTGTTGCTCATGGCTCCCAAACTTGGGTGGCCACAGGTGTTACCTGACCGCCTCCTTTGAGGTCTTCTGTTTTCATCATTCACCTGCCCTTGAGTGTGCACAGCTGCCGGTGGGACTACATCTGAGGCGCAAAGGGAAGAGTAAGGCAAAGCTCCTGCAGAAGCCAGAACCCAGCCACCAAGCAGGGCACCACCACTGCCTGGGATCCCATGGGAGGAAGTCTGCCACATGGGCCTGTCCAAAAGCACGTGGGGCTTAGGATGGGGGAGGGGTTAAATGATTCAAAAAATAACCCAGTAAGTAGTGTGCCACTTTGAACAAAGCAAACTGTGGGGGAGGAAGAGCTCAAGTACCACCAGTGGTCTTGCTGCTTGGCTGGGCCTGGCGGCTGTTGAGCTGCGTCCCTGTGGTGCCCTTGGCAGGTAACAGCTTCTTGGCATTCAGGTTATCGACAGAGCCAGTCTGGACAGCCTGCTCCACCATGGGGCTCTTGCCAACAGGGGCAGAAGGAAAACCAGCTCCTGAGTTGAGGAGAGAAGGAAGGTTTACAACCACAGAAAAAAGCCCTACGCCTCCAGTCACTTTTTTTCTGGATGACAATCAGGCAGGAGAGGGCAACTGCTCAGAAAGGGTCCAATCCCAGGCCAAGCTCCCCCAGACTGGGCTGCTCCCTTAGGAACAGCTTTCTAGAACCACGTAAGCTCTAACCCCAGAGGGGCTCAACAGCCCTGAGATGATGAATTTCAGGACTCAATAATCTGTTTCATTCCATTTCATGCCAGAGTAGAACCGGCCCAGCCTGGGGTCTTCTAGCAAGTGCAGTGGTCAGACTTCAAAGTTAAGTTCTAGAACACTGTCATTTTTTGTTTACAAGGTATAAAAAAAACAGGTTGAAGTGGTAAGAGCTGACTACAGTCTCAACCTATAGCTTCACAGGAATACAGACAGGCTCCTCATAAAACAAGGGCTCCCTGGTGGCCTCCGTAAGGGCTATTCCTAGAATACTGCCTGAGATGCACCTCAAAACCAAACCTTAGTGGTGTTCCTGGTGCAGGGATGTCATCTGAACCCGGTGGAGAGAGTACAAAAGGCCACCCGCCTGGATTACCTCTTTCCACTCCTCTCCCAGGTTCCAGGATCTGTGGGAAGTGTTTAAAGAGGGCACCTGGGGACTGAGTGGAAATGGACAAAGATGAGACAGAAAAATGAGTCCTAACCATAGGGTAAACACTGTCAGAGGGGCAGCCCAACACAGAAGAAGAATGGTTGTAGTCTGACTTTGCACACTGGACAGATATTATAGAAATCAGTGTAGAAAAAGTTCTTGTAGCCAATCAAGAGCAGCACTCACAGGGCAGGCATCCAGAAGGGTCCTCTCTGACAGGAACTAATCTGGACCACTTTCTCTGGCCTATCATCTCATGAGAATGGATGGGGCAAGAATTTAGGGTGTATTTGCTTTGTAGAAAATCGAACCAGTTAAAACAATCTATGTGCCCTTTGGGTAGGTTTATGTAAACATTCCTAAAAAAAAAAAAAAAAATGAAAGTATACAGGGTAGTTTTTAAGTGGAAGAAATAGGACTGCTCTCAGACACATGCAGGACTTAAAAGCAACATATCTAACAGACTACCAGTCCTTGTGTGGCTGAACAAGAGCATAGACAGTTTCTTGGACCAAGTCTAGAGGACGGTAAAGGACTGAGCCTGTGGCGATGCTCATGAAGCATAGTTAAAACAGATGTGTAAGAAAACCGTCAATCTGAAATTGAGAACTTCAGGTAAGTGAGAACATCAGGAAAGTCAAAAAATGCCACAGGGACTGCTGTCTCAGTAGACAGATGGTGCACACCAGAGGGATGAGCTGGCCTTTAGGACAATACTCTGCCCCTGGCCACATGACTGGAGATCTTCACGAGTTCCCACCCTGAACACCCTGAAGGTGACGTGTTTGCATGTGCAGTGGTTGGGAGCCCCACTGCAGCCGTCCAGAACATTATTAGGTCTCAGCAAACCCCAGGGAAGCAGCCTTGTATTCAAAGGAAGTTTCCCATTGATGGCGGTCCTGGGCAGGTCAAAACATACTCTAGACCCAAGCAGCGTGAACCAAGGGCTCCCTATCTGAAAATAAAAAATAAAAAAGGGCTGGGGACATGGCTCAGTGGAGCACCCCTGGGTTCAATCCCCAGTACCGAAAACAAAACAAAACAAAACAAAACAAAACCTATAAAACTGGTAGTTATGAAACAGGCTCTGAGCTGAACCAAACAAGCGGTATCACTGATCCCTGGGCAAAACAAATGATCTACAGCTCCTGTCATTCTGGCTCTCATTTTACCCCCTTGCACTCAGAACGGCCTGCAAGACAGCATGCAGTTAGTTCTCCAAACTGCTGTTACCCTTGGAAGTGAGCTGAGGTGGCTCTGAGGACATGTCAAGCTCTGAAACGGGCTGTGGAGATGGAGAAGAACTAGGGCTGGAAGCAGCGGCTGAGGCTGGAGGGCTTACCAACTTCTCTAAAGGAAGAGAAAGGAGAAAAGAGCAAAGAGAAAGCACACAAATAAGTCAGGACATACTTATCTTGTGTCTAGCAAGCTTGGAAAGAGCCAAGCAAACTCTCATAGGACACTTTGCTCACACACACACATTTTAGAAACAGTTAGCTGGGCTGAGAGGTCACCCGTCATACAAGGAACAGCAATCAAGACAAACAAGTAACCCACAGAATTAACCTGGGTGATGTTCCCTGCCTCATGCTGGGGGTCCAAGCAAGGGTTGCCAATGCCATGTTCTGAACATAGCTGCAGAGCTAGAGCCAGGCCAAGGTCAAGGACAAGACCAATATGGAAAACACTCTGTACTCTGGGACTAGTCAACCTAGCAAGACCCTTACAGTAGAATCATGAAAGGATTTAACAGGATAATAGGATATTATATTTACAGGCTTACGGACGTGCAAACAGCTAGAACTCATACGTAAGTACACGTGTCAGCATTTCTTCTTCCAGGCAGGTGTACCAGGACTTCCACTCAGACCCAGGCTGACATTTCAGATGAATTCTGATCTGGTTCATCTAGTCCAAAACCCATACTGCTGATTCTCACTCAGTTGGACAGTTACTGGACACTAGTGAGCTGAAGCTGCACTGGGCAATTTATCCAATATGTGCTACGATAAACAGTCTAGGAGCTGAACAAGACAAGAGGACATATCCCCACCCTCAGAGTCTGTCACTCTACTTCCTGGTGGTCAAAAGCAGGGGTAGTTGAGCAGACAGAAACTGTTACTCACCTAGACCTAAGGAAGCAGCATATTGCTGGCTGAGCAGGGAGCTGGCCGCCAGTTGGCCGTAGGGTGGCATCCCTCTGAAGGGGCTGTAAGGCACATGCGGCTGGAAGGGCGAGGCGGAGGCAGAGCCCAGAGAAGACTGAACAATGAGACACACCAGTAAGAGCAGGACAAGGCCATCCTGACACCCTGCAAGTCTGCTCAGAGCACTTGCTCAGAAGGGAAGGGCCAGTTCTGTCACCTGTACTGCTGACATGCTGAGTGGTCCTGGGGGAGTTTTCAGTATGGTCAAACCTTCCTTTTTCCAACCAGTTGCACCTGTCCACATAATACTAACATAATTTCTCGTAACTTAGTTAAAACCCTCCGACGACTCTCCTCTGCCCTGTGGAGTCTAGCCTCCCTAACAGGAGAAAACACCGCCCTCAATTTCAGACACAGCTCTGCAGAGGTGCTTACATTTCCCAACATCTATCTCTGCTTTGGACCCCAGGCCCCAGGAAGGACCACTGCCAGCTGGACAACTGACCTTTTCTAATGTCCTTCACCTTGGGCCCAGCTCAAACATACATTCCTCTTTCCAAGTCCCTGAGGACCCTCACTCCAAACTTCAGAAGTCTGGTCCAAAGAGCTCCTCCAAGTACTCCCAAAGCCCACTCTGCCTTCTCCTACCTTCCAGGTGCACTCTTAACTCAACCTGGTGCAGGAGTCAACAAATGTTTAAACTTACAAGTAAATATTAATCTGTGACTCCTCATAATCCCGAGCCACACAATCTAAAAGGCTGGTATGTGGCTTAAGACATACAAATTTAGGGTTTCACTGTCTTCCCTGCAAGTATCTCAAGCCACTCAGGGCTTGGTCCAAGCAAGCCCCCATAAGCTGCACCCTCTTCACATCTCTCTCTCTCTCTCTCTCTCTCTCTC
>JAJEJO010053507.1:0-41622 GCA_020662805.1 Glaucomys volans
AGCTCTGTGAAAGACTATTAAGAAATGTAAAGATAAGTTGCTGACTGCTGGTAGGTATTTATGAATCACATATCTGAGAAAGGACTTGTACCCAGAATATATAAAGAACCCTCAACACTCAATAATAGGAAAAACAATCCAATCTTTCAAAATGGGCAAAAGATTTGAACACACATCTCACCAAAGAAGATAGACAGGTGGCACATTAATATATGAACAGCTGTTTAACATCATTAGTCATTAGGAAAATACAAATTAAAAACTATAGGGAGATACCATTACATACAAATTAGATTGGCTGATATAAGAAATTCTGATAATGACAAGCACTGATAAGGATACAGAGCAATAGGAACTCTCACACGAGACTAATGAAGATGCAAAATGGTACAGAACATTCTGGAAGCCAGTTTGATTTTTTTAATTATTTTTTGATTCACTTTACACAAATGGGGTACACCTTTTCATTTCTCTGGTTGTACACGAAGTAGAGTCACACCATTTCTGTAATCATACATGCATATAGGTAATGATGTTTGCCTCATTCCATTATCTTTCCTTCCCCTCCACCCCCTTCCCACCCCTCATTTCCCTCTGCCCGATCCAAAGTTCCTCCATTCTTCCCATACTTCCTGCCCCACCCCGTTATGTATCAGCATTTGCTTATCAGAGAAAACATTCGGCCTTTGATTTTTTGGGATTGGTTAATCTCACTTAGCATGATATTCTCCAACTCCATCCATTTACCTGCAAATGCCATAATTTTATTCTTCTTTATGACTGAATAATATTCCATTGTGTATATATACCACAGTTTCTCTAGCCATTCATCTATTGAAGGGCATCTAGGTTGGTTCTACAATCTAGCTATTATGAATTGAGCTGCTATAAACATTGATTTGGCTGCTTCACTGTAGTGTGCTGATTTTAAGTCCTTTGGGTATAAACTGAGGAGTGGGATAGCTGGGTCAAATGGTGGGTCCATTCTAAGTTTTCTAAGGAATCTCCATACTGCTTTTCTAGAATGGCTGCACCAATTTGCAATCCCACCAGCAATGTATGAGTGTGCCTTTTCCCCACATCCTCGCCAACACTTATTATTGCTTGTATTCTTGATAACAGCCAAAGTTTAACATATACTTACCATTTGACTCACAAATCAAATCGGTAGGTATTTATTATAGAGAAAGAAAAACTCACACAAAAATCTGTGTGCGAATGTTTAGAGCAGCATTATTCATAATTGCCCCAAACTGAAAACTAGTCAGATGTTCCTCAATAAGAAAATGGGTGAGCAAACTAAAGTACCTGTACAATGGGACATTGTTCAGCAATGGAAAGGAATGAGCTATTGATACATGCACACTGTGGGCAAATCTCAAATGCTTCATGCTGAGTGAAATCCATCAGTCCCAAAGTATGCGATCTTTCATACAGTTTCATTTAGGTGGGAGCCTGGAAAAGGCGAGACTCTGAGACCAGAGAACAGATCTGTAGCTGCCAGGAGTGGGTAAGGAACTGACTGGAAAGGGAAGCCTGAGGGAATTCTCTTGATCTGGAATTGTTTTTTATCCTGTTCATGGTTGTGATTACAAGAATCTATGCATGTGTGAAACCTGGTAGAACGATACAACAATTAAAATGAGGTTTACAGTCTGTAAATTTTAAATAACAATAGAAATGACTGATCGGTCTTTCCAGGTGTCCTGGCAGCCTGACCCATCCTTGCAAGTCCCCAAAACTTGAAGCGCTTGGTGAATAAAGGATATCATGGCTGGAGCTCAAATTGCTGGGGAGAGAGTGTTCAAAACCCTGGTCTTAGAGATGGGCAGGGCCAACCCAAAGAAAGTCCTAAAACCCTTGGAAAGAAATTTATGCTTCTCAAAGAGAATTCTGGTTGCTATGCGGAGAATGGATGTAAAATAGTGAATTACAGATTTTTTTTTTTTAAATCCCTGCTTTTTCACTCATAAAAAGGAAAGCAACCATACCTTGAGAAGAGAGGACCAAATATTTGGAACATTTAACTAGGCCTGAGAACTGGGAGGGAGAAGAAAACAGTTTTGCTTTTCAAACATGGTTTTGCCTTGTGGTTAAGAGTTTCCTTGTTTGGCTGACTCCCATGATGTAGGGACAGGACTTCTTCCAGTGTGTTCTTGGCCTTGCGTCTCAGGATAAACAGACGTGGCATCGCCAAGTTCAGAGGGTCCCAGGTACAGGGTGACACAATCCAGACCACAGAAGCTTGGTTGCCAGCTCACACCCAGCTCCCAGTGGGGGCCCTGTTGCTATAAACACCACTTAGGAGGCCTGGGCAAGTGTGGACACCTCCCCCAGCAGTTTCTCTGCCACCCCAACTCCTCAGCACACACAAAGGGGCAGGGCTAGAACCTCTGACCTCAGAAAACACCGGAAAACACATGTGGGCAAGGCTGTTGGGAGCCCCATGAGTCACTGCTCCAGGCGGCCTCACAGTCGAAGGGATACTACAGAAACGAGATGATATTTGAAAGCCAAGGAGGTGCCTGTTTGCCGGCCCTTCTGGCTGGCAGCCAAAGTGCCAACCCAATTCCCAAGCCTCAGTTGACAAAATGGCTGCACAGGCATTAACCCTCTCGAGGGAGGGAGAAATGTCAACCTGAGCTCTAAGAGTTGTTGACTCCTCCCTCTGCCATCCCCAGGTCGCTGATTTCCATCCAAAGGACCACTTCATCTGATTCTTGGGAGGTTTTCCCACCTCTTTCCTGCTTTATTTCTCCTCTTTGAAACCCTGGTCACCTGGGCCATGGGCAAATGTCACTTCCGTGAAAGGGCTGGGCCTGCCCCCATGGAAATGTAGCTTAGCATGAGGACTGCAGCCAAGCCCCGTGGCTCCATTTCAAACTCCCTTTTAAATGGAAACCATTCGATACTCTTTGCCCACGCAGTCCTGAAGTCCTTGAATATATTCAAACAAAAGGGAGAGCTCTGACTCAGAGATCTCAGCTCCCTGCCTACACAAACACTGGTAATTAACTCTACTGAAAAAAAGAAATGATAATAAAACTTATCTTTAATTGGCACCAGAAAACCCAGCAAGAATATTGGCCGGCGAGTTCCCCAGAATTTCCCACAAAGTGCTTTTCATGGGTTCACCAATGACAATGTTCAAATTACCGGATCAAGATGACACCTGGGAAACTAAAAACACAAACAAAGCCTGAGTTGGGGGTCAGAAGCGGGTGCCAGCCATGGGGACCTTGGTGGCCCTGCCTGTTCTCTGGGTCTCGGTTTCCTCCTGTGTAAAAGAAAGGGCTAGGACGTGGTCTATGTCTCCCAAACCTGTTCTCCCAGGGCAGCTTTCACACTGCTCAGGCTCTCCGAGTGGTACCCTCCTGGGGCTGGAGGTGTAGGTCAGAGGAAGAGCTTACCTAGCATGGGTGAGGCCCTGGGTTCCATCCCCAGCCCTGCAAGAAGAAAACTCGGCCTTCTCTTTGCCAGATATGCCCTCATGTCTGGGAAATCCCTGCTGGGACGTCCTGCTGCTATTCAAAACTAATGGGGTGAAAATCGCATCTTTAGACTGCCCTTCTCAGCCAGCCATGTGCCTTTTCCCATTAGCTTAATAATGAAGGAGTATTGGTAGAAACAAAATGGCAGCTTTCCCTTTCCCTTTTAGGGTCACCTACCTCTATCTTTGGAAGCAGGGCTTGTCTCCAATCTCCTGCGTCTGAGTTTCCCTGGTCTCGGTTCTTTGAGTTCTGTTCTCTTCTGGCTGCTCTGGGTTCAGTGTGGGCTACACTCAGGTCCTCACTGGGGGAGCCACCCCAGCTTCCTGCAGCTTTCATGAGCATGGGGAGGCAGCAGATATGTCCCTTCTCTCTTCTCATTATCCCACAAAAGTGAATAAATAATTCCAACTTTACTAATTTCTTGGACAAATTAGATCAACTCCAAGATCTAAGGGAGAGAAATTTAAAGGCCACTGAACTATTTTTCTTGTATTCATAAGGAAAACCATGCAAGAAATTACATGTTTTGCAGGACACTCCAAGTCCTGATCTTGTTCCCTTGATCTTCTATCCGCCTTTCTCTCAGACAAGCCCCCTTCAAAGCTCTCTTTTCGGGATGTTATTATGGTTTGACTGTTCCCCAAAAAGCATGCATTGGAAACGTAATCCCCAATGCCACAGTATTAAGAGGTGCAACCTTTAGGAGGTAGTTAGGCCGTGAGGGTTCTGCCCTCATGAATGGATTAATTTCATTATTATGGGCACAGGTTCCTTATAAAAGGGTGGGGTCCCTTCTGCCATGCTATGATGAGCAAGAAGGCCTTTGTTAGTTGACAGCCCCTTGATCTTAGTTATACCCCAGTCTCTAGAACTGAGAGTCAATATGCATCTGTTCTTTATATTATTCAGTCTGCAATATTCTGTGATAGTACCACAAAATGGACTGAAACAGGTGAGCATCCCCTCCTGTGTTTGAGAAACTCCACCTCCCACCTGTGAGGACTGGTCTGTCACATAGGATCTTCCAACCCCGCTTGACTCCACCCAACTTGATTTAGCCAAGTCTTGTTCAATCCAGGACAACTCCTGGAAGGTCAGCAAACTGATCCAAGATGTACGTGAGCTCTCCAAGTCCCTCAGAACCAGATAAGCTGTGAGGGACGGGAGAACCCCACACCTGGTCCTCTTTAAGGTGTTCCACCCAAGTGAATTGATAATAGACCTCTTTATTCTTCCAAATGGTCATAAAATAATAGTTGGCACATGCACATATCCCTCCTAATGACAAGCATAAATTCCCAGAAATAGCGTAGACTTATTTTAGGCACTGAAGAAGAAAACACAAACTCCCCCGCCCCCCACCACTGCCACCACCACCAACTGCTCATGCTTTACAAAGTTGCCCCTTGGAATTTTCCTTTGCATCCTTCTAGCCATTCGAATGTGTTCCTCTGCTCAATTCCCGCCCACCCATTCCACTTTCAAACTATTCTCCCTTAGACTGGCCAAGAATGAGGAAAAGGACCTATCTGCCTTCTGTCTTTTAATAGTAGCTTCTGGAGCTTCTCAAAGACCCCCTGGAAACTTGGAAAGCATTTCTAGTACCTGAGAGACAAATGAAGTTCTTAGATGATGGGACCAGACAGTTCCCCCAATTTCTGTCTCCATGTGTTGCTGAGTGTGTGAAGCGTCGGGAGGTGGGGGAGGGTAACTCTTCCAGCAATAACAGTAATAAAAAGAGTGATGTCTGACCCAGCTTTGTAATTTTTACAGTGCCTTTCAATCCCAACTGAACATTAGAAGCACCTGGGGAGTTTTAAAAATATGGGTGCCTCCACCCTGAACTATGAAATCAGGCTCTCTGGGGCTGAGGACTGGGCAATGCTGTTTCTAAATGCCTGCAGTTGACTCTAATGTGCATCCAGGACTGGGAGGCACTGATGTGCAGGGATAGGAAACTACTGCAGCTGGAAAAGGCCATGCTTTGCTGCAACCTGAAATGAATTCTACAGCCCCAGCCAGCTCTGGTCCATCAAACTCCTTTCAGCATCCAAGATTCTGTGTGAAATCTCCAGTGAGGAGGAGAGGAGCAGGTGTGGATACTGAATTCCTACAATGCAGCTGCCACGGTCCCTGGGGAAGTTTCCTATCCCACAGGCAGACCCTTATTTTCAATGTGAAGAGACAACCGCAGTTGCTGTACAGTGCCTGAAACAGAGGGGATGCGCAATAAAAAGCACCGTGTTTTGGAAGCATAGACAGGCAGTTACCCTCTTTGATCACAAGATGGCAACAAAACAAAGATTACTACAGCATCATGCTCGAGGTCTCAAATTGGTCAAAATGAAAGGGAGGAATAATTGAATCTGGAGATAAAGATGAATTGTAGGGGAGCTTTTGGGTTTTATTTATTTTTTTAAATAAGTGGATCATAAAAATACAAAGTGGTAATAGAAAAAAATTAAAAGATGAGAACTGTAAATTCACAAGGCTCATATAGCTCTCCTAAGAGCCCAGGTCTCTTGGTTGACATGTGTGTGCTCTTGGCATCTTGGAAAGGCAGGCCTGGGTCAAGGGCCAAACTATGCTACATATAAGAATGGTAAGTGGCCCCGATTTGCTCCCTTTGCCAAAAAAAAAAAGTCTGCTGGGAATCAATGTTTGCAACGCACCTGTTCCCTGGCTCCTCCCACATAAATGGGGAGTTTGGGGAAAACAATTCAAGGAACACTCAAGGAAACACAAGATAGATAGATACACCAATTCATAAGACCTCTGAGAATAAACTCGGTTTAGGAAAACTGGTCTTGGCAATGGGGAGCTGGTGGAATTTCTTGTCTGTGTGTTGAGTCCTACCAGAGAAGGCAGAGTGATATCCTGTGACCAGTTTTTGATTGATAGGTGGATATCTGGGCTCAACTACTTGGGGGACTATAGCCCTAGTGACTACAGAGCCTGTATACAGGTGACCAGAGGCTCCACCCTGCCTTGGCTGTGCCCTCTGTCTGGGCTCTGTGTACTCTGGGCACAGAGGAATGGAATATTGCCAGAGAGGCTGGGTTGACTACATGGTCACCGGCACCACCTGAACTTCCCACAAGACAGGCGCTTGACCCTGGAGGGAGCAGACGAGCTGGCACATCAGGTGGGCATGGGAATAGCCCCATATTTACTAAAATCTTTCTGAGCCACTTACCCTCTGTTTTTAGAGAGGAACAACAAAGACCTGGCTTAATAACTATTTAAACTCCAGAGGTTGGGTGCGATGCATCCCACTATGATGTCCTTTGGATTCATTCATGTCAACCCTGGGTCTAATGCTACCCTCTGCCTTCTTGGACCCTGAGTCTATACTGCCTGTTGCTGCTGGGGGATAAAACATAAACTCGTAGTCTTCAGTACTGAGTGGTCCTATGCCCTGTCGCTAGGGAGCATCCTCTTCCTTGCTTATGATGGTAGTTTCAGTCCTTCATCTCTGCTTTCTCCATCCCATTCTTAGTTCACTTCTGCTCCCAGCAGGTGGCTCTGCCTCCCAGAGGCATGAACCCCTCAGCTGCCAGCCTCATCCCTACACACATCCTCTGCCTGCCGCCCTTCACACATGCCCCACCAATGTAAGAGAATGAGGTGTCCCATCCACTGGGAGACCAGAACTGTGTACTGGATTCCAGGGCCTTGACTCCACCAACTTCCATCTCTCTCTTTATGGCTCTTTCCATGTTTAATCTCCCTCACTGTCAAAAGACAAAATAGAACACACCAAAACTCTCCCTTTGGACTCATTCTGCAACCCAGAGTATCACATTCTCCAGCTGCCTCAGTTCCCATGGAAGAAGCCCTTCCCCTTCCCTCCTACCCTTGGTGGTCTGTCACCATGAACAGCAGTGGATCAGTACAAATACACACAGGTCCCCAGCAACAGTGCTGCCATGCACACATGACAATGACCTTGCAGGCTGGTCTCTGACACCTGAGCTGGCCTCAGAGGTGCCCACACGGACTGCTGTGGCCGTGGGCAGTGAAAGCCTCTGTCCTAGGTTGCCTTGGGACTCTCCTCTTGCCAAATCAAGCCTTTTTATTTCCAAATCCAAGGCCACAGTGAAAACAAGCCAGGCAAGAAGCCTGTCCTTTCTGAAGATGAAATGGGGACAGGAGCAGCAGCGGAAATAGCATTCGGGGGTGGGAGGTAGGCATGCTCCCAGCTGAGGTCAGAGTGGGTGGCTGCGTGAGTCTGCTGACCTGCACATGAAGCAGGCTCCAGGGAGACTGGGATCACTGTTTGGGCCACCATCATGTTTAACAGCAGAGAATCCCCACTCTCTGAATCCTGTCTGGGAAGTCTTCCAGGCCAGCCTCAGCTGCCAGTCATTCCCTTCCTGCAGCCCCTAGTATATCCCTCTCTGCAGTTGCTGTTCCCAGGGTGCCACTCAAAGGCCTAGCTTTCAATTATCCTGATCATTACAATAAAGTACAGCACTGCCCGAGCCCATCTTGCTGTGAAATCCACACACATCATCTCATTTAATTCGATCATGGCTGGCACTGTGAGGTTTTATTTTCTGCATCTCACAGAGGAGGTAACTAAGACTTACAGAAGTCAAGTTATCACCCAATTTCCCGTAGCTAATAAATGATGGGGCCAGGATTAGAACCCTGGTCTGTTTGACTCCACACCCTCTCGATTCTTCTGTCCCAGAAGAGTTTGTTCTAACACTCAGGAGTGAGAAAATTGCATTAATAATGGGCCAAGCCTTCCCTCGCCAGGGTCAGCAAGATAGCCAGTGTCAGTCTGCTATTACTGAGAGCCCTCTGGCTTGGCCCATTGTCCCAAAAAAGTCAATCAATAAAAAATGCTGCTCTTGCATGTAAGAGTGTTACAAAGAGGGGACGGTAGCCCTGGGGCTGCAACAGTGGGAGAAAGGGGAAGGACCTGGCAAACACAAAGCGGCTCATTATGGCCCTGGCTAGGGCACCACAGGAAATAGGAAGGGTGGCAGGTCATGCTGGTCTCAGGGGAGGCCACATAGACCCACTGCACCCTGGAGCCGTTTCTTTTTTTTTTGGAACCGGGGATTGAACCCAGGGACACTCGGCCACTGAGCCACATCCCCAGCCCTATTTTGTATTTTATTTAGAGACAGAGTCTCACTGAGTTGCTTAGGGCCTCGCTAAGTTGCTGAGGCTGGCTTTGAACTCGCGATCCTCCTGCCTCAGCCTCCGATTACAGGCGTGCGCCACCACGCCTGGCTCTGGAGCCGTTTCTTAGGAGAGCATTCTGGAAGCTGTCTCTTGCTTCCTGCCTATCTCAGTCTCCTGCTCCAACTCACCCTGTGGGGCATTAGCTCCCTCCTGCATCTGGGCCGTGAACCTGGGCCCTCTGAGCGGCTGTGGGGCCGGCCTCAGTGGTCTAGGTCAGTTTGGACAACGTGGGGGCTGGGCTGTTTCACAGCCAGCATTGAAGTTAATGCCCAAGCCCAGCACTCACACCTGGGCATGTGGCCTTCTGTGTTAGGAGGTGGGGTGACAGTGGAACTCTCCGTTGACCAACAGGCTGATGCAGGCCAGGAGAAGGGCTTGGGGGAGGCCAGGGGTTCATGAAAATCTGGATCTCCATTTCACTCAAGACCAAGCCCAAACTTCTTGTCATGACACCCAAAGCCCTCCTCAGGTGGCCTCAGCCTGTTTTCCATCTGGGTGCACTGTATGTCCACATCTGTCACTTGAGGCCCACTATGAGGCAGAGGAAGGCACCTCTCTGAGTGGTCACAGCTCTGGGGGCTCTGAGTTTGGCTGGCAGAACAATGATTTACCATACATTAATAAACAAACAAATAAATAAGCCCCCTTTCTTCCTGGTTTCAGCTCATACAACAGTGCATAGCTGGATATCAATAGGTCCCCTGGCCACCCATGTGTGGAAGCCTTGACAACCATAATAAATCCCAGATAAAGAAACAGGCCCAGAGAGGTAAAGGCCTTTGCCCAAGGTCACACAGCCTCTGAATGGCAGACCAGACCTGGGGGACTCTGTTGCTGACTTGAATTGAGCATCAGATCTGCCTCTTCCTTTACCCCTTAAACCTGGCTGGGCAGGCTTGAGACCACCCTTTCTCCATCCCATGTGCAAATGACTTTTGAAATTTTCCATCTGGGTCTGGCACTGACCCTGTGTTCTGCCTGTTTTAGTACCCAAGGCTATAAGAAAAGGCCTACTCCCCAGCTTTTCCTTCCACACCCGATGGCCTGCAGGGAACGGACCCCTGGGGCCATTGCCGATGACCTCATGGGGAACTGCTGCCTGCAGACTTCCTGTTTTTATAGTCTTTCCTCCTCTGCTTATTTTTTCTACTTTGTTGTTCTTTGGGCATTTATGGTTCTCCCCCGTTAATCTACTCTGCAAAAACTTTACTTTCTGAAAACTTTTTATTTTCTGTGATTATTTTAAATATATATTTAGAATATAAATATAAGAAGGCATCATACCTCTCTTTTTTTCCCCCTCTGAGGAATTACAGTTGAGTGTTACTTCTTCCCCCTCCCCTTCCCCCTCCTCATTCCCCAAGGTTTAATTCCCACAGTATAGCCCTCAGGTTCCATGGCTGAGGGGACGCAAACGCAAAAGCTGTGTCTGCCAGTACCATGTGAATTCCAGGATTTCCAGGATTCTCTCTGCTAGAGATCCCCTTCCTGCAGGATGCGGCAGCAGACTGATTGGTCCCAGCTTCCCACCACTGGTCTTAGCTCCCAGCTTCCCACCACAGGTCTTCTTAACTCTCTAAAACACAAGACAGAGTCCCTGCTTCAAAACCACTCTCTGTACTCTCCATTTCAAGATCAAGTCTGCGTTTTTGCAGTCTACCAAGAGATCCTGCTGCCCCACAGTTTGAACACCACTGATCCAGGTGCTTTGAGAGCTAGAGTTCATGCCTCTAAAACAAACAGTGCTCATCCAGGCCACTAGTCATTAACCTTCTTGAATGTATAATTCAGTGTCTGCTTTTCAGGCCTCTTTTGCGTGTTCTCTTGGTGGTGTGTGGTGTATGTGAGCATTGCCTGCTTTGGGAAACTCTTCCCTCTGTCACCGTCTATGACGTCTCTTGTTCCTGGTTCATATCTCAGCTCGTTAATCACTCCTCTCCATAGACCTTCTCTGGATCCTCTTCCTGAAATGCCCCTTCACTCTTGAGTCTTCTCCCAGGTCCTGACCTTGGCCCTGTCTTTGACATTCCACACCCCCTCTGTCTTTCCACCACCACGTGGACATGCTGATGGTGGCAAAGCAGATGTTTCCAGCATAGTTGGCCCCCCTCCTAAACACACCCCTCCTCCCGGAACTGCACTAAGATGGTCCCAGTCATCTCAAATTGCACATTTCTAAAACTGTTCTGTGTATCTTCCTCCTACGTTTCCTATCTTTGTGGGAGCCACCTACTGGGACACTGAACCAGACACCTGAGAGTCACCCCACCCTTACCACTTCTAGCTGCATCTCCTTGGACAGGTTCCCCATCTCTCTGTGAACTCCACTTCCTACCTGAAGATATACACATCATGTCAGTACCTATCTCTGCTAGAGATCTCCCTTCTGCTGGATGCAGAATTATATCATAGCATGCTCATCAAGTCCTTAGAATGGTGCTGGCATGCTAGAAGGGTTAATAAATGCCAGTTGTTAACAATTATAATGATGGCGATAGTAAAAACTCAGTAGTTAATCCTGGTCTCCTTCTTTTCCCCCCATTGCCCACCTACAAGGGAGTTACTAACTCTACTTTCTGTCTTTTTTTTTTTTGGTGCTGGGAATTGAACCCAGGGCCTTGTGCTTGCAAGGCAAGCACTCTACCAACTGAGCTGTATCCCCAGCCCTTCTACTTTCTGTCTTTAACATTTCTCCTGTGATATCTGAGGAAGGCACAGTGGTACATACCTATAATTGCAACAACTCTGGAAACTGAGGCAGGAGGATTGCAAGTTCAAGGCCAGCCTCGGCAACTTAGTGAGGCCCCAAGCAGCTTAGCAAGACCCTGCCTCAAAATTTAAAATAAGGGCCAGGGATATAGTTCAGTGGTAAAGTACTCCTGGGTTCAATTCCCTGTATCAAAAATAAAAATAAAGGCACTCTGGTCTGATATCTGCCCCCTCTGCCCTGTCACCTCTGCTCTACTTATCTTTGTTTCTTCTCTAAAGTAGTCCAGGACTAGCATCTTACCTGGGCTTCTGTCTCCTTTCTCACCTTTGAGGCTCCTTAGAAGCAGGACTCATGTTTTGCTTTCTGTGTGTCCCCCAGCATCAACTGGGTACACATTAAGTACTTAATGAATAAATAGATAAAATGATGGATGGATCAGGCACTGTGGTGCATGCCTGTAATCCTAGCGGCTTGGGAGGCTGAGGAAGGAGAATCACAAGTTCAAAGCCAACCTCAGCAACTTGTGTGGCCTGTCTCAAAATAAAAAAATTAAAAATTAAAAGGGCTGAGAATGTGGCTCAGTGGTTAAGTACTTCTGGGTTCAATCCCTAGTACAAAAAAAAAAAAAGTATGAATGGATGAATGAATCAAATCAATGCATTATGTAGAAATCTTCCATGCAGTAAAATGCTTTATAAATCAAGGTGGAAATTGATAGGGACTTAGAAACAACTCTAATTATGATAGACTCTCCAGAAGGTGTTTCTGAACAGAAGAGTAAGAACAGGAATGGCCTCGTCAATTAATGTCTGAGGAAGTGTGTCTCCCAGAAGGAATGGGGTCTACAGAGAAGTTAAAAGAACAATCACTGTCTGCAAGGGGTCAGTGTGCCAACAGTTGTGCTCCAAGGAGAGGGGCACTGGGCCTGAGGGGCTCTGGGGGCAGAGATGCTCCATTAGGCTATCATGGCTCATGTGAAATAGTCCCTTTGAATCTTCCCTCTTCCTTTCTTCTCATTTCATCCTCTTTGTGGGAACTAGCATTTTTGAGGACTAATTTAGTCAGGAAGCAGAAAAGAATTATACCCCTGGAAATTCCTCATTTTATTTTGCTGTTAGTGTCTCAGGAGTACAGTTCTTTTAGGTCTTTTCCCAAGAGCCCAGTCAATTCCAAATGACTTTCTGGACCTTCAAGGGTAATGACCAGATAAGCAACCATGGTACACCTTCTTGTGCATGGTCCCAGGAATCCTGGAGAGCAACCAGAGTCCCAAATTGTGGGTCTCTTCAGTACTTGTTTGTGTTCTCCAGTGACATAAGTATTGCCTGGTTGGGTCCACTCCAGGAGTTCTGCCTTCACCACCATTGTTATCTAAATATTATCTGACTCACTGGGAAAACCCTTCCCATTTAGTCCACCTTACATTATACTTGAGTAATTTTGCTTTCCTTATTCATTGACCTCTGTCTAATTGATAACATAGAAAAAGGATGGGAAATACATGGCATGTACATTGCCACTACTCCAGCCTGTGTTGTTTGCATGCATTGCTAATGAATCATGACTTTTTCCCCATTAATTTGGCCTTCAAATTCTTCTCACAAAAGTCCTACAAGAAAGCACACTACCGCGGGGTGTGGTGGCACACGCCTATAATCCAAGTGACTTGGGAAGCTGAGGCAGGAGGATCGTGAGTTCAAAGCCAGCCTCAGCAACTTAGCGAGGCCCTTAGCAACTCAGTGAGACCCTGTCTCTAAATAAAATACAAAATAGGTCTGGGGATGTGACTCAGTGGCCGAGTATCCCTGAGTTCAATCCCCAGTTCCAAAAAAAAAAAGAAAGAAAGCACACTACCAACTAATTAAAGTTGATACATGGGATATAACATTGGCCGTTCTTGACCTAAAGATTTCTATTAATGTTTTTAAAGAAGTAGCATCTCGATCTATTCTTGTATAACATGCCAATCTCAGTGCCTTAAAACTAGAGTTTGCTCATGATTCTGAGAGTTGGCAATTTGAGCTGAGCTTAGCAGGCCAGTCTTTCTGCTGACTTTGCCTGGCTACAACCATCTAGTGGCTTGATGTGAACTGGAGGGTCTAAAATGGCCTCATTCACATGACTGGTCATTAGAGCTAACTGTTGATTTGTAAACATATCCCAATATATAAAGTTTCCAGGCCCCTGCTTTTTCACACTTGCCAAGGTCCCATTGGCGAATGGAAGGGCCTATATAAGCTCATGAATTCAGAGAGACATGAACCATTGGGAGCCATGAGGATACCAACATCCCCCCAGATGGAGTGACATTTTATTTATTGGAAACTTCCTCAGTGCCCACTATGAAGCAGACACTGTGCTTGGTACTGAGTATAAAAAAGATGAAGCAATTGAAAAGACCTTTGAAGAACTTTCTGACTCGGTGCAAAGGCAGAAGGATATACCAAATGCATCTGAAACCACTATCTGAGTGACTGTGGATGAAGTAATCCTGGCGTGTATGTCCATCTGTGTGTATGCTAGAAAGAAGAGGGGTGCTGAATTATTTAGACAATTTCATCTAGTCTCCATTTCACATAGCTCTGTGCCCAGCCTAGGTTAAATGAGTAACTCCATTGTTTTCCATGGTGATAAGTGTCTTTTCAAGCTTTTCTTCAGACTATGAGACATTGAAAACAATCACATAAGTGTATTCTTCATGACCACAAAGAGCTACTTGAGATTTTTTTTTTCCTTCTAGAAACCTGGCCAACTCTGGAATGGAGGCCCATGCTTGCTAATTCTGATATTTCCTCCCTCTCCACATTCCTGCCACCCACAGCTGCTCCACTCCAGAGTAAAGGTTCAGAGGCCAAATACTTATGATCTAAACAGCCTCTCCAGCAGGGATGGCAAAGGGACAGCTCCACTTAGGAAAACAAACAGTTATGCCTCCCATTTCTATAGCTCTTAGGCCTTCTTTTCAAAGCATGTTCATATCCTTTCTCCTATCAGATTATCCCCTTTGAGATGGACAGAGCATGTGACAGATGGGGAAACTGAGGCCTTGAGTGTGAATTGACCTCCTCAGGATGATGAAGCAGAAAGAAGAGCTCTGGCTTTCTGAGTCCAGGTCCTGGCTTGTCCTGCAGATCTCACTGCCATGAATGGAGATGCATGATATCCTCAAGTCTAGGAAACCTGTTTTAAAAACCCTTGTGGGACTTTCTGCTCCTCACCTTAGAGTTACACTAATAACCATTTTAAGCTTGCTGTATCTTGTGTTCACATCAAACATTTCCCCAGGTGCTGGTTTCTAAATCTTGTCTTTCCAAAAAATAGCAAATTCTCTTTGAAGTGTCAACTTCCAGACCATAAATGATCCAGCCAGGTTCTTCCCACTGGAAAAGAGAGTCTCAAAGGTGCTCAAAATAAAATGTGATATGGAAGGAAAGTTAAAACTCCATTAAGAGAAGGGCTGGAGAGGGTAAGCCATAGACCAAGAGAAGAACGAAGTTTGGGGAAGCCCAGTATTCAAGTGAGAGGGCGCCATCTTGGTTCATGCCGGTGGAGGGCTTAGGGAGAGGTGAGGGCATCCTTTTTACAGTCTTCACTATCTCCTGTGCCCATGCTCATCTTCCTCAAGAGGGCTAACTTTCTGTATCCCTACCCTGCAGCACATGAAAGCTGGAAAGCTGGGACTGGAGCAGATTACACTAGGTCAGGACAAGTGAGACATGGGAGTAATTGTGCCTCCTTCCCACATTCCTTGCTCATGGCAGACATGGCAGTCTTTCTTGTTAAGAATAGAAAAAGCCTCAGAGTCCTTTTCAGTATGACCTTTCAGGCAGCCACAACCAGTTGATTAGGCTGGAATGCTGGATGAAATTGATCTGCCAATTCTGTAGTTCCTGGTAGCCTAGGAACTGGTGGGTAGAAAAAGGAGAATTCTCCAGATATGCATGAAGTGGACATTCCCAACCCCTGGAAATTCCCATGTTATAGGTTTCAAAGACAAGGTGGCTTAGACCCTTATAAACATGAGTTTGTTGCTATAGAAGAGAATTTTGAAAACTGAAGGGCTTTCAGAGCAAAGATCAAAGCTTACCTTGCCACATCTGTTTCACATTTGGCAAGATTCCATTGGCCAATGGAAGGGACTATATAAGCTCATGGATTCAGAGAGGCATGAACCACTGGGAGCCATGAGGATATCAACATACCCCCAGATGGAGGTATGTTGATCATATGTTTCCCCTGGCATCAACATATGATCAGTCACTGGAAGCCCATCTGTAAGATTCAGAAAATGCAAAGGACTGTAAAAAGTTACAAAAGGATGCTCTGAACCACATCATGAGAAATCTTCTCAAATGAGTTAGGAGAACTGCCGAGCAGTGAGACTAGGAAGCTGCTGTCTGAGTGATGGAAAAACAAGACCTGAGTAGGTAAGCAACTTCCTCAGAGCTCCACAGCTCATGGCTGGCACAACTGCAACCATCTCTTCTCCCAGGACAACACTTTTTCAATTTTGATGCACACTCTCCTTTTTTTCCTCCACCTATACTTATACCTCTGGAAGTCTGCTTCCTGCCCCAGCAACTCTTCCCCATCCCATGACCTCTCTCCATCGGGTAGGGGTGGGATTATTAGCTGACAGACTTAGGCCCTAGGTGACTGAATTGAAATTGTGCTACTGAGGTGCAAGAGGAGAGGAATCTCAACCTACTTTCTAATAAATATGTTCTGAGGCCTTTCCTCATACGCCCCCTCAATGCAGAGATATTGAGTGCAAGTAGACACTGTGTAATAATGGGTCTAGAAATTCCTAGAGAACTTCAAAAACATTTTTATCCCAATCCTCCTGTGGCCAGCAGAAGAGAAAGAAGGTCAAGAAATGCAGTCAGTGTACATCCCTGCTAACAATAGTTGGATCCAGGCAGATGCTGACCTACCTGATGGACATAGCACACATTTCTAGGATGTCCCAGACCTAGGGTCCCAAAAGATAGGTAACTCCTACAGAGGGCTTTTAATTAGGAGCCCTCAATTTTACAAGAAGTTGTATTAGAATGGTGGTTTTCATTCTCACTGCTGGTATTTCTAACTATCACATAAGGATGGAGAGTAACTTCCTTATCTTGCACAGTGCAAACAGCAGTATGCTCGGAGTGCACTGGCCTGGCTGTCTATTACCCTACCCCGCCATCTTTTAATGTTTGTGTAATGCCTTAGGCTGACCTCTGGGGGTTGAATTTTCCTAACACAAGAAGATGAAGGAGCTTTAGCAATTTGACTTCTGGGAAATTATCCAATGAAACGTGTTAAGAACTAACATAATTAGCTGCATGATTGTTCATTACAACTCTTACAACAGAGAAAAAGCCATAAAAGAAACTTTATTTTGAAACAGAGGGGGATTTGACTATCTTTGAAGCTGAGTCTTATTTAAGAATTCTGCACGGAGAAAACTCCTGCAGAAAGGCGGTGGGATGGGAGGGGGACAGAAGGCCACATCCTGCAGTGAGAGATGGAGAGGGAACCATCTCCCTTCCGCTTTGTCTGTGTACTCTGCTTAAATACCCTCTCCACCCAGCTCATGCTCTGTCCTGGAGTTACTCACCACTAGCTTTCTGGCCTTATTTTGACTCACACTTCAGACATCATTTAAAAGGAATTTCTTTTTAACCACAGCACCCACATGATGAATCCTACTAAAACTCCATTTTAACAAAGTTCTAGCAGACAGATGACTTAAATTAGTTACACTGACCTCCAAGGAAACCCCTAAATCCCCCAACTGCTGGAGCAGTTGTTGCTGGTGGACTTGATCAGCTGGTAGGCAAACTCTTCCACACCCAAACCTCCAAAACTGGGGCTGCAAATGATTACATGTTCCTGTCTCTGCTTGAATTGCTATTGTGGACTGGTTGTTGGGGTTAGCATGGAATGGGTCCCTGTCTCTACATGAGTGGCTAAAGAACCACAGAAATTTGTATATTGAGAGGCCACAGAGATTTAGGATGACCTAGAGCTGTATATGAACTGTGTATCTCAGACAACTGCCCAGCCCGGGTTTATCAGGATGGCCTCCATTCCCATGTCCTCTCCTCTCCTCTTCTCTCCTCTCCTCTCCTCTGAATGCTGATTTCCCTGTTTATCTTTCCCTTCAGGACCCCCAAGGGAAGCTCTCCCACCCCTCTCTACCCTTAGAGAAGTTTGTGTGGGCTTCAACATCACTTGGCTGGGCCCTGGGAAATGCCTTGATGAGCTGTTGTTTTTTCTTTTATGTTAAGGTCCCCTGGGGCCCCTTTGACCCTCCAGTTGGTTATAGTTGGCTCCAGTCTTGTCTCTACTACATGTGACCATAGGCAGGGTAGCAGTGTTGGGTGGCGGGAATTGTGGGGGAGGGGGTTTTCCCACATTTTTAAAGATAATATAATAACATGGTTGAGGCTAAGATAGAAATATGTCAGAGGAAGTGAGATTGTGAGACAGATGCAGAAAAGCAGCTCCCACTACCCCACAACCAGTGGTGGGGATTCTGCTCCTCCCCCCTATCCCACCACTAGGCACCAGCTCCCAAGACTGAATAATGTCTGACTGTGGACAGGGTTGTGGATTGGTGCCTTACCAAAAGGAAAGTCAGGAGAATGCCTCACTGGGCAAAGGGGATTCCCTGATTCCCTTATCAGCAGGGTATGGTGTGGGAGACCAGGGAATATCATGTCTCTTCCAAAAGGTAGAGCCCCTGTGAGCCTTTCCCAGGGGTCCACTTGTTGAGTCCCACCCTACCCTATGCCTTGTCACTCATGCAGCCACATTTATCACACACCAACTATATGCCAGGTCCAACTTGTGATGCTAAGTGGGAAAACTGAGGCACAGGTCAAGCAGCTCCTCCCAGGTCCCCACTACCTACTGGGAGGACTACAAGATAAACATGATGCTCATTCCAGAGCTCTCACTCTTCACGGATGCCCGATGTTTGCAATGACTAGATGATCTCCTAGGTATTTCCTGGGCTTTGTCCAGCTGGCCTGTAATATCAGCCCATGGTATTAGTCTTCCTAGCAGCTCAGTCAGCCAGCCTTTGGAGCAAGCAGAAAACACCCCAAACTCGCTAGTGAGGTCACCTGCCCAGCTGGCTCCTAGTTGCAACTGACTGCTGCTGATGGTGCACTGGCTGGGCACCTGTGGGGACAAGTGAGTCTTCTCTAGTATCCAGAACAGATAATGTAGCAACAGCTGGCCAAGATGTTTGGAAGAGCTGTTTCCACACAACAGCACAACACAGATTTAGGTTCCTGAGACTTCCTCAGCACGGCCCCCTTTGATCTTTAGTCCTTCCTCCTGTGTCCTTCCTGCCACCTGTAGTCTAAATTTAGTGACAAGCATAGTAGTGTACTTTCCGCCTGGGCCACTTTGGCAGGCCATTGTGCTGCTAATGAACACACATGCTCCCTCTCATCAGGACCACTGTGGAGTGCAGAGCTGGGGTGGGAGCCCCAAGGTAATCTTCCTGTGGGTGTTCTTAATTGTTTTCTTTGATAATATAAATAACATAAACTGAAGAAATGCCAAAATATAAACAGAAGATAATCAATAGCACTTGTATTTGCTTCATTAAGAGGTTTCATTGCCAATAATTTCATTCATTGTATTTGAATTATATTTTTATTCTGTTAAAAATAAAAATTTATTAATAAAAAATAGATGAGTATGGACAAACACTCAGAAATATCATGGCTATCACTTTGGTAGGTTTCTTTTCAATATTTTTCTATCCATGTTTTTATTTGTCTACAGAGCTGAAATTCCATCTTACAATCAATCTCACTTTCTCCACTTACCATTTGGCAAAATAATCAGTCTCCAAGTTTTTATTTCAAATTCTTTAACACTATTTGTTAACACCATATTTCATCATTTCAGTATATTGTGAATTTTTAAACATTCTTCTGTCCTGGACATTTAGGTTGTTCCCATTGTTTTTGCAATTGTGCAACTCAATGATGGGCATTTTTTTACCTAAACATTTAACTATATTTAGAATTACTTCTCTAAGATTGATTTCTGGAAGTAGGATTACATGCTAAAAGGTGATGACTATTTTTAAGCCTTGTGATCCTTCATAGCAAAATATTTTCCAAGAGAGTTGGGTCATTTTACAGAAGATTCCCTTCCAGCAGTGCAGTGAGCAAACAGGCAGCAATTTTGATGTGAGTGAACCTGAGTTTAAAGACAGACAGAAAAGAAATTGGGTTCACTGCCAGATTTTAGCCTAAAGGGAAAGGTCAGAAAGGAAGCGTGTGATGCTTCACCTCTTGCAGACAGAAGAGCTTTTAGGAAAGGATGGTAGGAATGACAGCCTGTTGGGACTTTCTTCAGATATAGTGGGGAGATTATCTCTTCCTCTGCCCACCTTCCTGGGCAACTCCCTCTGTCCCCTTCTCCTAGGACACAGGGCTAGAGCAGCACCAGCCAGATCCCTGGGGACAGATGGCTCTAGGGACCTTAATGATTCTTTTTTCCAGCTCTTCTCTTTATCAAATCAAAGCCCCACCACCACCAAAAATGATGGGACTTGACTTGAAGGCACATCCTCTTACACGTGATTCCTTAGACACAGGTATCCCTGTGTTCATGTTTCCCTTGTTAAGTGTTGAGGGTGTGGCTGGTGTTGCACAGTTGTCTATAATGCTTTGAAGATGTTTTTAAAAAATTCTGATGTAATAGGTTTCAGAGTTTCCTGGCTGACTGGCATGCATTACTGGGATGAATGGTTTCTCATGTCTTTGCTAATTTTCTGGATGCCCTTAAAGGAAGTTAATTAACCTGACATTTGCATCCACCTACACTCCAATTCACCTGTGCACCTTCTGATCTTGAAGTATCATGACCTATCAGGGAGAGAATTGTAGCACATAGACATGATGATGGTGGTCTTTCTCCTTTCTTATACATTGGGTCACCAAAAATGGATTGAAACTTTGTGTTAAAAACTTAATCAATATTCAAAGCTAAGTTCAAACCCCATCTTTCAGGCAAAAGAGAAAAAAAGGAAATGAAAAACCCCTTTGATCCGTCTAGGCCAGTTTCTTTTCTAAATTCTGGATATCTATACCACTGGTTTGAATAATGCTTTTGGAATATGATAATTTTAACTTCAAAGTATGTTCACAGAACCTGTATAATAATTGTTCATTTAGCATCTATTGTCAAAGTTCACAGTGAAAAAGGGATAGCACAAAATCTTGACTTTTAAGAGATCATTTTGCCGATTACAATAGGTGTATTTAAAAATGTTTATGCCCCTTCTGAGATATGTCTGAGTTATCTTACAACATTGAGACTTGGTGATGCCTAGCAAACTTCAAAGATTACAAGAGGTCCAAGGTCCAAAAGTTGGGAACCACTGACCTATTGCATTTATTTATCATGAATCAGAGGTCTGGGGACATTTCATGTGTTGTCAAGCAACTCTGTAGGTTGCACTGTCTCCCTCAATTGCATCAAATCTTTCGTAAGTACAGGAACACCACTATCATGCCTTTGTACATCTATAATGCCAATGGATCAATCAATTAAGGGTAATTAGTGGAATACTACTCACAGGCAGGACAAGAACTAGACCCTGTGGAGACACAAGTGTAAGGTACAGTTCCTATGGTCTGGTTACAGAGATATGGCAAATGCCTTTGAGAAATAAAGTAAACTGATGAAGTTAATGAAATTTAATGGTTAAACTCTGCAGTAGAAAAGAGATGATGAAATTTATTCCACAATGACTTGAACAGACAGCACATGCAATGAAAAGAGAAAAGAAGTTGTAGCACTCTTGTAGACAAGTATTAATCCCTCTAAAGGACCCCACTGCCTCCCAGTAGGTCTCACCTCTTAAAGATTCTACCACCTCAACCCCACCACATCGGGCCCAAGCTTCTAGTTATGTGAATCTTTGAAGAACAAATCACATATAAACCAGAGCAGAGGAGAAATGTGATCAAGAGCAAAGTTAATCTTAAACTAAGTATTATCAAAAACCAGGTGAGTGACAGAGAAAACGTGATAAGAGTTTATATGAAGGACAAAGATTCAAAGGCTAAAATGGCCAAGACATGTGATGGCCATAAAGCTTGAAAGAATGTTGAGCACTGGACTGAAGTTGTCCACAAATTGAGAAGGGAGCAGGCCAAGATGTGGCTACGGGATGAGAAACAGCGCTAGTGGTCCCTGGGCCTCAAATTTGGCGGCCTTAAATTTAAACTGAGCTAGTCAGTTGACAATGACTGTGTAATGCCGAGAGGATGGATGTCGGGAAGATTAGTATGCATGACCTACAAGAGCCACCGTGTCCCCTAGGCCTCTTTGGAGGAAACATAATTATACAGATCTTCTCTATCATTTGGATGAGCCTGCGGTTCTCCTATCAGTGGATTGAGCATTTGCTAGGATACAGGATTTGCTGTGTACTATTCATCTTCTGCTTTGCACATTGTTTAATTGAAATATTGAAATACCCAGAAAGAAGAGCAATTGGATATCCCAAATAAATGCACTCAAGTCTGCAAACAGGCTTGCTGCACAGTGTGCCTTCGGTTTATTTGCTCTCTCATGAATGAAGATTGGTGAGAGGTGTGGCTCAGGAGTACTCTCAATGTGTGGTGAAGCCTCAGTGCGTGAGGGTGACACAAGGAAAGTGGCTGTTGACTTCTGTCAATATCACTTGCACTTAATATTTACTGACATTTGACCTCTGTGTCCCTGAAGTTTGTTGATTTTCCTCTTCACTCTTTGCCGGCCTGTGTTTCTCCACCCATTCTCTCAAAGCTGCCATTCCTCAAAGCTGCTCGGTTCTGGGCTTCATATCACTCTGCACACTTCCTGAGCTTTCCTGGCCATTTCTGTGGCTCGAATTACCATTATACACACTGACAACATTCAACATTTTATCTTTAGCTCCAGACCCTCCTGTCCTCCTGGCTGCTGACTGTGGATGCATTGCAAATAGCTGTAGTTGAACACAGAGGGAACCCAACCTTTCTTAACCCATAAACTGGATTCTGTGCTTGTGTACTCTCTTTATAAAAAAAAAAAAAAAAAAAAAAAAAAAAAAACCAACACTGTGGCTGTGAGGGTGGGGGAGGAGAAGGAGTTGGACGAAATGCTCAGTGCCTGAGTATTTGCCTGGCATGTGCAAGGCCCTGGCTTCCATCCCCAGTATTGCAACAAAATAAACAAAATAAAATATAATACAGTAAAACGAAAAATAAATAAAAAGCAACATTATTCACTCAGGTAATCAAGTTAAAAAGCATGAAGTCTTCCTTAACTTTCTACTTTCACCACATCTAAATCAGCCATCAAAGCTCATTGATTATACCTCCAAAATCTCCAACATCTACCTCTTCGTTTGCATCTCGTTCTAGTCCATGTGCCTCTAACCCTGGATGACAACAGACTTTAAACTGGGTTTTTTTTTTTTAGCCATGAAAATATTTTACCTATTAAAAAACTATCTTAACAAGAATCCTCCATGGAAGCCGGGTGCAGTGGCGCATGCCTGTAATCCAGTGACTCGGGAGGCTGAGGCAGGAGGATCGAGAGTTCAAAGCTAGCCTCAGCAACTTAGCGAGGCCCTAAGCAACTCAGTGAGACCCTGTCTCTAAATAAAATACAAAATAGGGCTGGGGATGTGGCTCAGTGGCCAAGTGCCCCTGGGTTCAATCCCCAGTACCCCCCCCCCAAAAAAAAAGAATCCTCCATGGAAAGACTTGAAGGAAACCTAAATACATATTACTAAGTAGAAGAAACCAATCAGAAAAGGCTATGTACTATATGATTCCACCTACATGGCACTCTGGTAAAGGAAAAACTATGGAAACTAGAAAAAGGTCAGCAGTTGCTAGGGCAGAAGGATAGATGGTGGGGAGAGAGAAACAGGCAGAGCACAGAGGATTTTCAAGGTGGTGAAACTAGTCTGCCTGATACTACAGTGAGGACTGTGTGCCATTATATATATTTAATCCACAGAATGCACACCACCCAGAGTGAGCCCAGTGTCAAATATGCCCGTGGGCGATTATGATGTGTCAAGGTAGGTTCATCAATTGTAATGAGTGTACCCCTCTGGTGGGGATGTTGAGAGTGGGAGAGGCTAGGCATGTGGGATCAGAGAGTACTTAGGAAACTCTGCACTTCCTCTCAGTTTTGCAGTGAACATAAACCTGTTAAAAAATAAAGAAAGTAGGAGGAGGAGGAGGAGGAGAAAGAGGAGGGGGAGTAGGGGGAGGAGGAAGAGGAGGAGAAATTATACCAAACCTAGTTTGAGGGAGAGTTACTCTCTGGATTGGTCTGAGTTTGCTCCTGCCAAGGGTGTTAATGACTTCAGAAGTTTTTAACACAGTGTCTTGGCTTTGAGGTGCATAGTCCATGACTTTACATCTTTTCAAATCCCCAAACGATGTGAGACTAGGTATAGGTTAAAAACCCTCAGTGGGTACCTGAAGACCTGATTCACATCCCCAGGGATGTCTTGCTGGTGGGTGATGGTTTCCAGGGCAACTGTGACTATAGTGTCGCAGTTCCAGCTCCCTGCCTCCTGTGGCCGAAAGTGGTGTCTCCTGTCCTCAGCCTCCTACTGGGGGGCTGCAGCTATTGCACCATCAACTCTGGGCTTTATTTTCTTCTTCATTTATGATGCCTGGGAGTTGCTCTTTATTTCCTTAGAAACCATGCTATGCATTAACAATAATCATTCTTTTCAACATCTCTCTCTGTTTATAGCAGGATGGTTTTTAGGTCATTTCATTGTCCTTATTGCCGGAAATGAAAGACTATGAGAGTTTTCAGAAGAGACATGGTTATTTCATCTCAACAATGGAAACATTTCCAAATGTTCATCTTCAGCATGCTCCCCTCAGCATGAATACGTTCTGGAAAAAAATGTATTTCTCATTCATTCTTAGAATATCACATTTGTCTTGAAAGGATATATTCAGATATTTTGTGTTTCTCAAAGGTATTTGGCTAGATACTACTTAGTATTAATTGTCATCATAGAAGAGGCTAGAAGAATGAGAAAATTTTGTAAAATAAAGTGTAGCCTCATAGTTCAGTTGGATTTTAAAGTACTTTCATGGATGTGCTTCCTCTCAGTACAAAGTATTATAAAGAGTCTACTACTTAAAAGTCTTGTGTTCATAAAAGTAGCCGCTGTATTGATATCCTGAAGCACATAAATTACAGTATGAGGCAATACCTGGAGACCAAACAGGAGGCTGGAGCACCTCCACAAGCCCTCTGCCCTGAAGAGACAGTCCACTGTCCCTCAGCTTCCAATCTCACAGGGCGGGACATAGAGCTCTGACCACAGAATACAAGAAAGGTCACCAGTATTGATCCACATATTAAGTGTGAGGAAAGCTTAATTTCTTATCTTTTTAAGGAAAAAATTAGATAGAAAGAAAAATTTTGACATTTTCTTCTGCTTTCTCAAAAGTTAGTCTTGTACTCAGAGGTATCTTACCCTACTTTGTAGACGACAGTTTTGTAGGAAGGTGTCATGGTTTGAATTGTGCCCCCTGCAAGGCATGTTCACATTCTAATTCCTGGAACCTGTGTATGTGCCCTGGTTTGGAAATACGGTCACTGTAGATGTAATTAGTTAAGATGAAGTCGCCATGGAGAAGGGTGGGCTGTTGGCTCAATGAAGAGGAGAAGACATGATTGGGGAAAAAAAACCATATAGAGACACACGAGGAGAAGATGACCATGTGAGGAGGGAGGTGGAGACTGGAGCTACACATCTGCGAGGCAAGAACACCGAGTCTCTGACAAGAGGCAAGGAAGGATTCTCTTCTACAGCAATCAGGAGAGCATGGTTCTGCCAACACCTTGATTTTAGATTCCCGGCCTCCAGAACTGTGAGACAGTACATTTCCACCATTGTAAGCCACACAGTTTATGGTGTGCAGCCCTAGCAACCAGATACAGAGGGATCAAGAGAAAGACTGAGAGTTCAGAGAGGTAGCAGGAAGACCAGTAAGTAGACCTCAAACCCAGACAGGTAGATTCTCAGGAAAGAGGGTGTAGGCAATGGTTTCAAAAGCTTCTCTGGAAGCAGAAGGATGTGAACAAGGGCACTGGAACATGCAATCACTCTGAGGGGTGGGAGCTGACAGAGGAAACCCTGCTTCAGGAGGAGTGGAAGTGCTTGGGGAAGTGAGCCAGATGCTTCTGGACAGGTTGGGTGGAGACAGCTGTGGAAGGTCTGAATGTGCTTTCCTTCTGCTGCCTTGGGTTTCCTTTCTCTGGCATTTGAATGTCTTCCACTGCCTTCTAGTTTTGTGACATCTGGTCTTCCAGGTGCCCCACCTACACTATAGCCCCTTCCATCTGCTTTCCCACACCCAGGACAGTCAGGTTCTCTCTGCCTCAGGGGCCTCAAACCCTCCCACACTCCACTCACCACTTTAGGACCCTATTTGAGACTGCTGGCCTCCAGAACGGTGGGACAATACATTTCCACTGTTGTAAGTCACACAGTGCATGGTGTGCAGCTCTAGCAAACCCGCACAGAAGGGATCCAGAGAAGGACTGAGAAGGAGAAGTTCTCGGAGGACCAGGGAGTTTAATAAATTGTTGCATCTCTACTTCATGGCACACTAAGCAGCTGTTGCAAAGATTGAGATTGTTAAATAAAAAGTAAAGTAGGAATTTTTTTATTTAGGATGCTTCCATTTTATATAAAAAATGTGTACACTCAGCATATTCCTGTTAGATTAGGCCCCTTCCCCCAAACAAACAAACAAATCAACTGATGGAGGATGTTGACTCTGGAAGGACAGGAGGGAAGGCCAGCTTGCTTTTCAATATATTTGCTTTTGTATGTAAAATTTTTTTGTACCATATATATTATATATAAAAATAATTTTTAAAAGTAAACATCTGTCCTTCCAGTGGGAATGCCATTACAGCTTAATATAGCAGATGGCATGAGCTCAGTGGGGACTGGAGGGTAGGGATATGCTCAAGGTAGAATCAGATATTGAAAAAAAGAGAAGGAAGATAAAGTGACCCTGCTCATGAAGAGGGAGCCCCTTTCCCTTGAAGGGGTCAGATATTATCCGCTGAGCTCAAAGAAGAGATTTCTGTTCTAGCAGCTCACATGAAAGAAGAGGTTCACTCACTTTTTTCATTCAGTCATCAATAAATCTTTATTGTGTATCTACTTCATGCCCTGTGCTGAGTGCTGGGAATACAGTGAAGAACAAAAGTGAAAATTTCTGCTCTCATAGAGACACAGTTTTTTAAGGAATTCAGCCCTTGGAATGCAGTCGGATTGATGCCATAAGGAAAAACATGTAGAGCTGGTATGCCAAACATTGTCTAGCTATATGTCAGTCACTGAATGTGATAAGCAGAATTAAATGATTCCTCGAAGATGTCCACACATTAATCCCAAGGACCTGCAAATATATTACCTTATATGACAAAAGGGCCTTTATATATGTGATTGAATTAAAAACCTTGAGATGGAGAGATGATCCTGCATAATCTGGGTGGGCCCAGTCTAATTACATGCCTCTTGAAAATCTGAGAACCTTTCCCAGCTGGGTTCAGAGTCAGAGGAAGATGTGCTGTGAGAAATCGGTCAGAGATGCAATGATGCTGGTTTTGAGATGGCCGAAGGAGCCTAGAACCAGGGAATGTGGGCAATCTCTAGAAACTAGAAAAGAGCCTTTGCCACACCTTTATTCCAGTGAGACCTGTGTGAGATATCTTACAGAGCTGTGTTGTTTAAGCTACAAAATGGTGGTAATGTGTTGCAGCTATGGCAGGAAATGAATACTTTGGACTAGTATATAAAGTTGAATAAAACAAAGTCTCTATCCTGGAAAGTTTATCTAGTATTGGAATTTCTTGATGTAGAGACATATAAAAAATATAATCAAAGTGCTAAAATTGGGATATGTGCATGGAGTAAGTATGTAAAATTTATTTGAAGACATTCTATTGTTATCTTCCATCTTGAAAAGCTTTCCCATTACTACTCCCCCATTTCCTCATTCCCCGTTATAGAACAAACTCCTTGAAGGAATTGCCTGTTATTGTAGTCTTCAACTTGTCTCCTCCATTTCTTCTGAAAGCCAAACTTAGTTGGGCTTCTGTACCCACTACCCCATCAATGTTACTTGCCTGTGGTCAGGATGGCCCATGACCTCCATGATGCCAAAGGCAATGATGATTTTCAGTCCTCACTATACTGGCAGCACTGGTGCAGCCAACCATGTCCTCTTTCTTGTGTAGTTTCTTCACTTGGTTCCCAGGACACCATGCTCTTGGTTTTCCTCCTTCTTCCCTGGATGCATCATCTCCATCTCCTTTGTAGGTTCCCTATCTTCTCCCAACCTGTTAATAGGAGTGGCTCAGAGCTCAGTCCTCAGGTTCTTTTCTTTATATTTCCTCCTTTGATAACCTCATGCCATCTCATACCAACGATAGGCTAATGGCACCCAAATGTATCTCACCGTGTCAGACCTTGCTTTTACTTTCCAGATTAATTTATCTAACCTGCTACTTGGATATTTAGTAGACATCTCATACTAAGCATGTCCAAAACTGAACCTTCGGATCATCCCAATTGCCTTCCTACAACTACTCTACCCACAGTCTTCCCCATCTCAGTTGATGGCAATTTTATCCTTTCCACTTCTCAGATTCACCACTGACTCTCCCACACACATTTCACATCAATCCATCAGGAATCCCTAGTCTTTCAATCTTCAGGGTATATCCAGAATCTAATCACTTCTCCATAGCTACTACCCCAGGCATTACATTGCCTCTTGCCCAGATTTACTATAAAATATGGTATCTCATGTTTCTCAGAGAGAAGTCCTGAGTTCATAAGATAGCCTACTAGGGGATTCATGATGGATACCCCAGCCCCACCTTACATTTCTTGGGTCATCCTATTTCTTGCTCTTTCTCATTCTGTTCCAGCTACATTGACCTGTTGCTTCCTGATATGCTACATGTGATCTATTTATGTAGAATGTCAGAAAAGGTACTTTTGTCAGTATTATGGAAAAACTTAGAGGACTCAAGTATCAGGGGTTGAGGAAAGCAGAATAGGTCAGGCAAGGTAGGACTCAACAAAAAGGAGACATTTGAAGATGAGGAAATTAGCCATGTGGAATATGGAGGAGAGGGCTGAGCAGTATTTTTACTCCTTTGAAGACAATGATGAATCTCAAAGATTCTGAAGTATGTGTGGCACTTCATAGGTGCTTAGTAAATATTTAATGAATGAATAAATAATTTTTTTCAGTCACAAACTCTCCTTTTGTTTACTTCTCATGTTTTGAAGAATGCTATTTGCTATTTCCCTTGTTTTTGAGATATTATCTAGAATCTCAATTTTAGGTACCATTGTCTAGATTTTTACTTTCAGTGACAAAAACACTTCAGTGTTCCTGTAATACCAGGAACATTGACTTTAAAAAATAAAAATCCAGGGAACAGGTCTGAAAGAAAACTCGATTCTGCCCTGGAGGCTTGTTTCAACCCTGGAATCTAAACCATACCTGTTCTGACATGAATCACAAATGAAAATGGAAAGATATAATTCTGAGAGTTCACATAGCAATCACCCATGACTCTATGAATGCACCACTTTGGTATTACCATTCCTAAACTTGAAACTAGAAGGTCAATGAATCCTTTGTTTAAGATGGCAGAAAGCTAAATCTCTATGCATGAATTCTTTTCAAACAGGAAGTTCAGTCCCTTACATGATCCAATAAACCCACATCAGCTTCTCAGGCACTTACTTGGGCAAGTGTGTAACTACTGTTTAAGACCATAGACCTGGAGTCACACAAACATATTGAAACACAGGAAGTGACCACTCTGAGACTCTCTGTATGGAATATTTGTTTGTTGTAATATCTGATTATATCTTATGCAATCGTTTCAATACTTTGGAAAAAATGAGAAAGTACAAACAAAAGGCAAGGACTGAAATAAGATTGATTATCACACTTTTTCCTCACTCTAATGACCATACATGAGAATCAGTATACTTCATGCCTGGGTTCCCTTTTATTTCATTCACTTGGTTCATGTGAAGGGAGGAGGAGGGCTATAATCTCAGACCCACTGAAGTTCCACAACCCCAAAGTTATCCCTGTTAGACATACTTTAGGACACATGGAGCTGGTGGTGTCAGGATTCACTTGAGCTTTTTCTGCAGGTGTGCTGGAGCTGACTCACAAGAGCTGAGTTGTAAATTTTCAAGAATTTTGGTGACCTGTTTGATGTCACATTGATAGCTTGAACTCTATGGTGGAAATATATGCACCATGGATCTGGCAATTACTGGCAAATCACTCACCTCCCTGCCCCACCACCGGCTGCAAAAAGCTAGTTGTTAAACAGTTTACCAGGACACCACTGGTTTTGTTAAGAGGTATTTCTAAAAGTCCATTGTTCAACTAGACTTTCTTTTCTTTTCTTTTTTTTATTGGCATTTGAATCAATTTACCACTGAGCTACATCCCCAGCCTTTTTTATATTTTGAGATAGGGTCTTACTAAATTGCTTAGCGCCTCACTAAATTGCTGAGGCTGCCCTTGAACTTGTGACCCTCTTGCTTTAGCCTCCTAAGTGGCTGAGATTACAGGTGTGTGCCACTGTGCCTGGCCTCAACTAGACTTTCTGTCAGTATTTTAACTTTCCATAGCAGATAATTAATGTGTATAAATTATATTGTTTATGTTTTGGTTTTATAGTTTTTTTTCCTATATTAAAAAACTGTTTACAAGCATGAATATCTCACTAGGTTGTGGTTTTACACCTATTTACGCAACTCCATTCATAAGTACATGGCCTGATTGGTAATTGCTAACTCTCTGTCCTTCTCATCTCATGGACAACTTCACGATCTCTAAATATTGATATAATTTAGCTCTGTAAACTTCAGCTCCATCATTTATAAAACTGGGATAATCATGGTGCAAACTGCTTAGTTGCTGAAAGCATTAAAGAACAACATATGTCAAGAATCTATCAGTGCTTTGGCACATGGAATATTTCAATACATTTTGGTTACGATGTAGTAATAGTAGCACACTCACAAAAGGATAAAATGTGGTGCTTTGGTGAACAAATATTTTGACCAGTCCCTGTATGACTTTGGAATATAAATGAACTGTTAGTTATTGGTGGCTTAGATATTGGGGTTCCCTGTTCAAGCTGATATGGTTTGCTAATAGAAAGATATCAGTTACGAAACGATCGTCATATTCTCACAATAATGTTGGATATTTCTTTTATCAGGCATATCAAATTGATATTTGGAGCGTTGTAGGACTGAAAAATATGGGCTATTTTACACCTTCTCATCTGTCTTCAAACTTCCTAAGGCACCATTCCCTCACTTGCCATCCTCCTTCTAATGGAAGATTGTGGTTCATGAGAAAATAGAAGCAATCCAGGTGGGACCTTCTTCTTTTCTTTCCACTAATTGTACCAACCAATGTGTATCTGTGACTGTATGTTTCTTTGCTTTAATCCTGTTACTATAGATGTTGTGTCCAAGCTTCTATCTAAAGGATCATGTCCCTTCTTACTTTCTCAAGGACTTAACTCTTGAGTTGTCTATCTTCTCTGTATCATTGGCCCTTTCCTTCTCTACTGGATCATCCTCTCCCATCCTAAAAAAACAGTTCTAGCTCCCACATTAAGGTAAAAAGCATTCTGCTGATGTTTCACCACTCAAGTGCCATCTCCTTTCTCTGTTCCCTTCCTAGCAGTTGGTCAGAGTCTTCACCCTTCCACATTGTTTTTTTTTTTTTTTTTTTTCCTCGATTTTCTTTTGGTCGCTTTTTCTCCCCCCCGTCTGGACGATCTTTAGATGTTTCGGCTCTGGTAACATCCATGATGGGAAATGTAGTTGTTACTTATCTGTCTTTGTGCTTCTCCATCCTTCAGTGGTATGGGGAAACCTGACCTTTGAAAAGCCATCCTCCTTTGGCTACTATCACCACATTCCCTGGCTTTCTGCCTACTCTCCAGCCATTCCTTCTTAGACTCCTTTGCTGATGCCTTCTCTCTACTCGATTTCTAAATGTTGCATCATGGCCCTTGGTCTTCTTCTTCCATAATGTATTTTATCTGTCTCCATGATTGCCTATGATTCCCAAATCTGTGTCTCCAGACCCACTCTCTAATCTTTTTCAGTCTTGTGATTTAGAGTTCCTACTTACATCCTTACTTGGATATTTAAGTGGCAGTCCAAACAAAAAGACCAAACAGAACTCTAAACTTTTTCTTCAGAATATATTTCCTGCAACCATCCCCACTCAGTAAATGGCACCATCCACCCTCTTGCTTAATGTCTCACTACCCTTCTCCAATCTAATTAGCCAGTTGGCTCTATTCTTACATGGTGTCTCAATCCTCTTCAGGCCCTTCTGCTTTCCATCTTGGTTGTTTATGATCAGTTCTCTTTCTAGCACCAGAGGGTTTTTTTGATATATAAATGACATCAGATCATCCCCATTTAATTAGTTTCCTGAGACTACAATTAAAAATCCTTACTTTGGCCCACCAGGCCCTCTCTGTGCTGGCCCAATCCTGCTTCTCCAGCCTCACCTTGTTCATGTTCTTCTGTATGTTCCAGGCCCACAGGCCTTCAGTACGTTCCTGCAACATGTGAAGCTGGACCTCCCCTTGGGCCTTTTATTTGCAGAGTTCTGCCTTCTTGTCATCTACGCTTCCTATCATTCAGGTCTTAGTTCAAGTCATTTCTCCAGAAAAATCTTCCTTGACCACCCAAGGAACCTTAGTTTCTTATTTTGTGTCCTCCTTACTGGCACTTCTGCTTCAAAGAGCAAGCCCTTTGTCCATCCTGGTTCCTGCTGTTTCCCTAGCACTGTCTCACGTGTCACGGGTGACTAACCAATAATTGTGTAGGAATGAGTGAACATTCTGGATACTCAACAAAGGCATTTCTTGCAGGTGAGGAGATTGTCTATGACCATGCTCACTCTCCTGTATGTAAAGTCACACCCACATGAGAAGGTTATTTCAGAATGACACATCAGGAGAACTTTACTACATTGAGAACCTACTGTGCCTCCTGCTTCCAAGATTAAAGCTGTCACTGGTTGTTTCCATTTTTGTTTATTAGGAAAGAGAAACCCAAATTTCAAGCTTAAGGACAGCAGGCATAGTCTCTCCAAGAGTGAATGTATGTCCTCCCTTCTTCAGGTTTATTTCCTACTTTTGTTATCAGAACAAATTTCTGGTAATGAAATTTGTTACAAGTCACCTCAATTTCTTTTTGGAGAGAGGTGTGATTTAAAGGGGAAGAAGTGATGGGGAAATCATTAACAAATATGATGTTATAATTAGGAGAAAGAAGTTCTGGTGTTCTATTGCACAGTAGGGTGACTCTAATAATAATAATGTACTTCATATATATACATGCATTTCCTATATATATACTTCAAATACATATGTATATGTATTTAAATCTAGAAGAAAGGATTTTGAATGTTTACTGTAATGAAATGATAGATGTTTGAGGAGATAGATAAGTTTATCCAGATTCGAATCTTATGCAGTGCATTTGTGTATAGAAACATTACATGATACTCTGTAACTATGTACAATTTTTATGTACCAGTTAAATTTCTTTTAAAAAGAAGTGTGATTTGAACAAAACCATTGCAAGGATTAACACTGAGGCAGAGACTGGACAGCTACCCATCAGCGTTGTTGTGTTGGATGGGAGCAATGTGGTGTTGGATGGAAGTTTTCAGGATGGAAGAGTTTATGTGGCAGTCTGATCATTCCTCATTGTTAGGTGATTTGCTGTGATTCATATCTGGGAATTCCCCAAGGTTACTCTACTTAGTGCTTGACTTACCCACTAAGAGCCCAACCCTCTGGGTGTGAGGGGTTTTAGGTTTATTTGCATTTGTTGACTTGATGAGTGTCACTTCAGAGTCCTGAGCCAAAAGGTCAATGGATCTTAACAGTTTATTATTCTCTCAGTGCTCCATGTCTCAGAAGTGGAAGACATATTACTTTTAGAGTAGCCTTCAAATGCTATGCCTTGATCTTAAGTAAATGAATAAACTACACCCTTCTGAGGTTCAAAGGAATTGTTCTTAATTGTTGTTTAGGACTGGAGTGGTTTTGAAGTTTATGAAGCATAATGCATACATGCTTCTCCCTAGCATGACAGAATTAAATTGTAACTCTTTTGAAGTCCAGAGTGTGTTGGTATTTTAATTTATTGGTTATTTTATATATTTTGCTTATGGCAACAGCATTCATAAAACAGCAATTGGAAAAGCATGTACTGATCTATTATTTTTTAATATTTGTTCATACTTGTATTAGATAAATGTAGATGATATAAAGAATATACACATGATTAATCCATGAGGGTATAGCAGTGGACAAATTTCTGGGAATAGAATATACCTTAAAAATAGCCCTGATGACCTAAAGGCAATGTGGAATAATGCCACTGTATACAAGAATTGTACTTTAAGAAATTGTTCAGATAAGTATTGCAATTAATTATCATTTAGCAAAAATTATATTTTAATTTTAACACGAATTTAAACATTAGTGCAAGTAATTTTGAAGAAGATGAATTCAGAAAAAAACTTTTCATAACTTTTTTTTCAGTTTCTCTTCCAGGAAGCCAAAATTTGAGTCTTTTGGTAACCAAATAAAAAAAAAATCAATCAATGAATTGTATCATTACATAATCCAAGCAACTAACTTTTAAGATTAACTTTTAAAAATACACATTTTATCTGCATTTATATGGGTTCAATTTTTACATAAAAACCAGGACTTACATAAAAATGTATTAATTTGTAAGGATAATTGAAAAATTCAAAATGGTATATTAAAATATGTAAAATGTCATCTGTAATATCATATAATATAAAATAGGTAATATATATGATACATTTCCTTATACATAACTTTATTGGAACATGTCTGTCTAGTATTTTGCCTATGACCTTTCCTTCAGCATAAATCAATATAGTAATTTCAATTTAAATAACTCTAAGTTCACTGTTGAACACCTATCATAAGGCTTAGGTCATTTTCCAAGAGTACTTGAAAGTGAAATTTAGCTTGACTTAGTTTGTCTGCAATATTCTTTTGTTAGGACAGCTAGCAAATACTGGCATTGAGTAATTAATGGTATTGAACCAACCACAAAAATGTACTAGTAATTTAATCATTTGGTCTAGAGTATTTACTGAATACCTTGCCAGAAGTTTAAAAGGTCCTCTGGAGATTCCAAAGGGAAAAAGTGTAAGTACAAGCAAGCACAAGCAAAGCTATCATTTAAAATTCTACACAAATAGCCTTTATTTGCCACATTTTCAATTCAAAGGCAAGAAGCCTTTCTATTCCACTTATTTTATAGTGCTGAAGTTTTGAAAGTCTTTTGGCTCATTGTTTGCTCATATCCTGGTCCCCTGGCTAAGATAAGAAAACTCCAAGGTCCGGGAAAGTTTCCTACGGAATCAGATGGTTTTTGATCCCTGAACCAAATTCCTGGTGTTTATCTAAGCTTCAGGCTAAGTAATCTGCTTTAAAAGAGACAAAAAAGGAGCTTCTGAAAGTATACTAATTAAAAAAAAAAAAAAAGGAGCTTCTGCCTTGAACCATGAGCATACAGTCTTCTCATTAAAGGGAAGGCAATGGTATATCTGGAGCTTTGTAACCAAGACTTAATAATGAAGGTTAATTTTCACCAAGTGAGAATCATTGGGTTTTCTTTATTTTAATCAAGGTCGTTAGCATCATCTGAATTATCAGTATCTCCCAACAGTGTTCTCCTCCCTGTTCTGGCAGGTCCCCCAGGTTTAAGGTCATAAGGTCAACATCCTGGGCAAATATAGTTTTGTTTCTGACTATGACCCTCTCTGCTCTCTGCTCCCCCTTTCCACATTGAAACTAAGGGCACTGTTCATGTATCACAGATGAATGACAGTCCACAAGGGCCAATAAAGACAGAGAGACAGGCAGAAAGTAGCCCAAGTAAAGAGATAACTGGTAAACTCAAGATTGCTATTGCTAATTACAAAACAACCCTCAGCAGGAGACATTTAAAAAGTTGTTTCTGTAAGCAGAAAATGACATCCCTAGAAATTTTAGTTATGAATAACTAGGAAACATAAGGATCTGTGTTTGTATGGAGCAGAAGCTATCTCCTCTTCCCACTTTCTTCTTCCCACTCTAGTTTCCAGGATGGAGTCACTGGACAGCTTACTAGAAGTACAGATGGTTTTAAAGTTAGTGCCAGAGATGACCTATTTATTTTTTTAAACCCTCTTACGCAATGTGTTTTAGCTCCGAATGTGGCGAGAAAAGAGGGTGTGAGAACTGCCTCCAGTCTCTCGTTCCTGGGGCTGCATGTGAGCTTTGGGTGGGGGCATCCTTCCTGTGACCCTGTGGCCACACATGTCTCTGCCAGCTATCTGCCTTGGCATCTGAACTAAGGAGAGAATGAATGATGTCCTGGGCCCTTCTATGGAATTATTGGCTGACTTCATTGGCCAGATTCCCCAGGAAGTCACTGGACATGGAATTCATAACCGAAGCTTGCTTGAAAGGAGATACTGTTTGAAAAGGAATTGTATTCTGTGTAAAGTTTAGATTTTGTATATTCATTCTTTATTCTTCCCCTCTGAGAAATCATCATTGTCATTAGCATTATCTGAATTACCAGTGACAACATCCCATTTGTGCTTTCTTTCCTATTTTGGTAAGATTACCTGGTAACTTTGGCCTACCTGATATTAACTCTCAGCCGAATGCAATCAAGGAATAAATGAACACCCAACCTTGGGATCTTCCCGTGGAGTAAATTTATCTTCTGATTTTTTCCCTTCCTTGAATACCACTCATACCTGCAATCCTACTAACAGTTTAGAAAGCAGCTATTCAATTGCATTTTGCATGCTAGCATTTTCCCCTTATCTAGAACACAAGTTGTTTGGCATCAGGGATCAAAGGGAGAGAGGTGATAAGAATACTAACTGTATCTCTTTACATTATTTGGCATTTCTTTACCATATTATATATAACCTATTAAAATACTTTTAGAAAGTGTATCACCCTTCCTGATTGCATGTGTTGTAAAACATAAGAAACAAAACATTGTTTTATATAGATTCAGAATGGTAATAAATGAAAGTCCATTTAGGTTTGATAAGTGCCCTTTGCTCTGAAAGGAAGATAAAAATGAAAAAATAATGATAGTAATTAACAAAAACAAACCAAACCTCTCTAAATGTTAACAATAGTGACTTTAGTTCTTTTGGGGGACTTCCAGATCAAAACTTTTACAACATATCCAAACTAGTCCTGTTCACTTAGTTGCTCTCAAATTTCTAGTCTGGAAAAATCCCTAACAGCCACTGGACACAAACACCATGGGGACATCATTCAGACAGTTCATAAAAATAACTTGCCCAACATTTTTGGAACCTGATGCAAGCTATACTTGTGGCTCTGTCTGTTTCCTTTGCTTTATTCAATAACAACTGAAAAGAAGCCACCAGGGCTATGATAACTTGGATGCTACAAGAGACAACAGTACAGCAAAAGGCTGCAGTTTACTCAACAGCCAATTACATAGGGGAGACAGTGGTACCAAGACAATTAACATTTAAGATTTAGTCAGGGGACTTGATGGTAAGGGGTGATTGTCTTAAGTCCAGAATAGAGCAGTTGATTGGTGTATAAGTATTTGAGCAGCAACATAACCCAAGACCATCTTGCTTGTGTTCATAAGGGAGGGGGGTCTCAATTTTGTGTCACATGAATATCCATCACTGTGGAATGGACACAACCAATCACTATTCACTCTAGTGACTAAAAAGAATACATTGGTTCATTCAGAAATATTTATTGAACATTTATAACATGCTAGCATTCTAGGAAATGCAAATATATGTCAGCTTTCTCCTGATTTTCAGAGGATTGAAGTTCAATAGTGAGTTCAGATCACATGTATTAGTACCTTTGAGAGATACAGTTGCTCTAACTTTCCAGAGAATGGAGGATCACTTCCAGTTGTATAATTAAGTAATGATTACATGATCTACTATAGGGAAAGACACTTGGGAGGGATGTATGCTTTATTTTAAAAACACCATTTTTATTTATAAAGTATAGCACACACGTAAGAGTGTACACTGCATGAAGAGTACAGGCTCAGTGAATTCTCATCAGCTGAGCATACTAGTTGTGTAACCAGCATCTAGATAGAATAGCACAACACTCCAGAAAGACCTCTTGTGCCCTTTTTGCCCTCTTCCAACCACTCATGGGGAAGTAGGATTTTGTTAGATGAGAGAAAAAATTGTTAGAGGTGGATTCATATACTGAATCCATATGAATTATTATTATTGTATTATTATACAATGTCCAAATGCAAAGACATAAATATTGAGATTCATTGGAAACCATAACCCATGTTTGAGAAATGGATTGATAAGTAATTCGCTCAGAGTGTCAGCTGGAGAACAGGGTTGGGTCCATGTTTTAGAGGCTTAAATGTTGCGTACAGAAGTTAGCTCTTATTCACTTGCTGCTGATGGTTTTTGAGAAAAGACTTTTCAATGATGGTTAGTAACTTACTGGTGATGAGAGAGGTGAGACTGGAGGTTGGAATGCTGGTTGGGAAGCTTCTATAATGGTACAGGCATCAGATAATTTTGGCTCTGCAGTGGCAGTGAGAACAGAGAGTAATTGGCCATTTACAAACACCTTAAGGAGCCAGCAATAACTGGTTGTGGCTGTTGACCAAAAGGGGAAGTTAAAGAAAATTTCCTTCCACAGATTTAATCAGGAGACAATTTAATATTTTTTTCCCCGGTACTTGTTATTTACTTTAAAAAAGGATTAACAGAGTCTTTGAATGCTGTCTAAGAGAATTCTGAAAACTTCCTTAAAATATTTGAATAAAACTTTTGAGTTGTTCTAAGGAAACTAAAAGAAAGCAACTGCCCTTTTAGAAAAAAAGAGTCCTTTGTTAGAACTGAAGACAAGCTGTTTGTCTTTTCAAATGGTTGCATGCTAGAATAAATATTTTGCTAGGAAAAAACTGACTCCAAGGAAGATTTTTGAAACTATCACATTAACAGCAAACTGGGTGCTGCTTACCAGACTGTTTTTTTCACCCTTTCACCCTTTCCTTAAATGATTTTCTGTACCTCCTCTTGGAGCTCGTGTATTTTTTGGTTACTGGGGATTGAATGCTGAGGGGCTTTACCACCTAGCTACATCCCCAGACTTTTTCTTTCTTTTTTATTATATATTTGGAGACAGCGTCTCACTCAATTGCTGAGGATGGGTTCAAACTTGAGTTTTTCCTGTCTCCGACACCCAAGTCATTTCTATACTTTATAATGCGTTTCTATAGGAAAATGACTTAGTATTTATTTTATTTATTTATTTTTTTGGACATCACTTTGGCCAGGTGGGCAACGTTTGTTGATTGAGGGCACCTCTCCCCCTCATTCCATATCTCTCCCTCCAAAGCAGTGGGTTCTTCGCTCAACAAATAACACCTAATATGTACTTTGATTTACTATAACGCCTGTCGAAGTCTGCTAACTATGTCCTTCTGCACAATGAACACCTTATTTCGTAGAGGCTGCGTTTCTGGAATTTTTGATGCGTGCGGCTGTGGAATTTGTGTCGTAAAACATCAGGCGGAAGAGAAGTTGCTCTGGAAAGCTGGTGTATGTACAGGTAACCCAGAGTACTTTCTGGGACGTGACGGAAGGAAGAGAACTTTACTTGGGAAAGAGCACGTGGGTGGGAAGAGGAGGGGAGTCCGGGAAGATGAGAGGGGCTTAGCAGGACCGGAGCTCGCTCTAGACCTTAGACTCCATTGCTCGAGTGGGCAGGCGCCAGAATCATGGAGCCTGGAGCCTTTCCACACCACTGCCTGCACACCTCCGCCGCTCGGCCAGCTGCAGTTCTCCAACTTTTCCTCCAGCATGGAGAGGAAGGGTGTTATTAAGTTTAAAAGGGAAGTCCCTCCCCCTTCCCGGATTCCGATTGGCCGGGTCCGACCCCACCCCCCACCCTGCTGTCGGCCGATTGGCTGCGGGAGGGGACCGCCGCAGGCCCGGAGCCGGCGGCCGCCCCAGGTGGCAGGTGGGGCGGGCACAGTCCGCACCGCCCCCGAAGTCTCCTCCTCCTGGTCGCGCTCTCCCAACTCGCAAGCCTGAAGGTTCGCGCGCGGGTCAGGCGCGCTGCGCCCGCCGGGAGCCGGACTGCCAAGAGTTGGCCATGAAGAGCCTCAAGTCCCGCCTGAGGAGGCAGGACGTGCCCGGCCCCGCGTCGCCCGGCGCCACCGCCGCCGCCAGCGCGGTGAGTCCCGCGTTCTGCGCGCGTCCTGGGCTTCACTGCGCTCGACTCCCGCGAGCCCTGCGCCTCCCTTCCCCGCTGGCCCTCAGCCAGTCCGGCTCCATGTGGGCAACTTTCCCTCAGGCCCAGGGACCCCGGAGACCCTACCCGCCGCGGCAGCCGCGCCTCGGCGGGTCCCTACAGCGCCCCTTGTCGCCGCGTCTGGGAGCCTCTGGAAGAAGCCAGGGTGCTGCGGGATTGTAGTCCGCTCCAGAATCTGGCATTTGCGGAGTGCCTCCGCACGCAGCCCTCCCTCCCCGGCGCTGGCCGGGCTCCCCGTCCGCAGCCCTCTGCCGGGGCGAGGCGGGCGCCCTGCGACCCCTGGCCGGGGTTCGCGCGGGCAGGTCCAGGTAGGCAGGCCGCGCTCCCGGCGCCGCCCGGCGCGGACTCTGAACCTGGCTCTGGTCTGTGACTGCGAGCCTGAGTCCTGCGGCGCTGCGTGGACGTCGTGGGTCTTCCGCTGTCACTGGGGAAATCTGATTCTGAGCGAGGCGGAGAGAATCGGCGTCGTTGTGAAGACAGAGCCTCACTTAGGTGTTGACCCTGGAGGTCGTGAAGTCGGGAAGGGGGTTGTCCTGTTGGCCACGTAGATGTCAGCTGTGGAGCAGATCCGTAGGGGACACCCACTCGGCACTCGTCTGCAGCCCGGCCTGTGTGTGCAGGCTGAGGAGGAGAGGAGTAGTCAGGGCCTCTTTTAGTTGGCAAGAGAACAGGAATCTTGGGAAACAGCCTGACCACAGATGTTGGGATTTAGATAATTTGGCAGGTTAGAAGAATGGCAATTCTTCACAATCATCACAATTCTATGTTATTAAAATAAATGCTATTTAAAAAGCCTTGAAGAGTCGAACACCGAGGAAATGTATCCTCACACTGCCCAGTTACCTAGTGGTAGTAATTAAAAAGAACCTTTATAATTTTATATAGATTTTACCAAAGGATTTTGTGCTTTTTATGAAAATTCGAATTAGAATTAATTCACATTTGTGCCTCTGTTTCCACCTAGCTATTTCCAGGATTATTTTACTAGGTCATTAAGGAAACTGTGGAGAGACTAGAATTTTTAATTGAAATTTCAAAAAATGAAAAGAATGGATTCAGATAATATGATATTTGGTGATGTTAATAAAGCTTGAAAATGTTTCATAAGCTTATGAAAAAGAAAGATTCCTATGATTTCACTTAAAAAATAATTGGCAAAAATATGTAGTAATATCCACGGTCATTATAGCTGAATTACGGATTGAACTTCTTTGTGATGCAGGCTTTTTTCAGTTTTATAGAAGATATGCTGTTTTAGCTACATTTAGCTAAAACATTTAGCTGCATTTCCCACTTTTGTTTGGTTTGCACTAAGGCTTTACATATCACTTGAAAACTTAATGCACCTTAATTTTATCCTGTTTTTTCCTGTAGAAATGTAGAGAGAGTATTTGGTTGTTATTGGTATATTCAGTATGTCAATTTTTATTTTATGCATTTGGAAGTTTAAATCTTTAGCACTCATTATATTAAGCATTCTGTTACTTTACATAAAGTAATGGAATGAAAATGAAATACATGGCTTAAAAAAAGAACCTGTTAGCCGAGCGTGGTGGCGCTCACCTGTTATCCAAGCGACTTAGGAGGCTGAGTCAGGAGGATCGTGAGTTCAAAGCCAGCCTCAGCAACTTAGCGAGGCCCTAAGCAACTCAGTGAGACCCTGTCTCTAAATAAAATACAAAATAGGGCTGGGGATGTGGCTCGGTGGCTGAGTGCCCCTGG
>JAJEJO010053507.1:41722-75846 GCA_020662805.1 Glaucomys volans
CCTCAGCAACTTAGCGAGGCCCTAAGCAACTCAGTGAGACCCTGTCTCTAAATAAAATACAAAATAGGGCTGGGGATGTGGCTCAGTGGCTGAGTGCCCCTGGATTCAATCCCCAGTACTCAAAAAAAAAAAAAGAACAAAAATATTTACAACAGAATATCTGCCTTTCATCCCTGTCTTTTAACCCCCTGGCCCCACCCTTCTCAGAGGCTACTATTATTATTAGTCACCTGTATGTTCCTTCAGAGAGAGCTTGGTATATACAAACAAATATAAATATAAATATTCATCCTTCACAGAAATGGTAGCTCCGTATACTTGTTGTTCCATATCCTGTGTTGTTTTGTGAACAGTGAATTAGGTCCAGAGCTTCCCCATTCAAATCTTTTTCTAGAATATACAATGCTCTGATGAATAAACTTGTATTTCACGGGTGTGTATGTATCTCTATGATCAATTCCTGAAAATGCAATTGCTGGGTTAAAGGATAGGTGTATTTGTCGTACCTTAAAGGATGTTGTCAAATTTCCTTACATGTATCATGCAGCCAAGGTATGGGAAAAAAGATTTTTTTTTTAACTTTTATTAAAAGTCTTTTCAAATTTTTCGATCTTTGCTAGTCTGACATAAAATATTGTATCACCGGACACTTTAGATTTGTATTTCGCTTATGATTGAAGTGGAGCATCTTTTCATATTTTTACAAGCCTTTTGCATCTTTTAAAATTCTCTTTGAAATTTAAAAATTCTTTTTAGTTATACATGACAGTAGAATGTATTTTGACATATTATACATGCATGGAGTATAACTTCCCATTCTGTGGTCGTACATGATGTAGAGTTTCACTGGTTGTATATTCATATATGAACACAGGAAAGTTATGTCTGATTTATTTTATAGTCTTTTCTATTCCCATCCCCCAGCCCTTCCCTTCATTCCCCTTTGTTTAATCCAATGAACTTCTGTTCTCCCTCCCTACCTTATTCTGTGTCAGCATTTGCATATTAGGGGGAACATTCAGCCTTTGGTTTTTTGGGATTGGCTTATTTGCACTTAGCATGATAGTCTCCAGTTCCATCTTCAGTTTCGTTCATTTACCAGCAAATGACATAATTTCATTCTTTATGGCTGAGTAATATTCCATTATGTATATATATCACACTATCTTTATCCATTCATTTGTTGAGGGGCACCTAGGTTGGTTCCATAGCTTAGCTATTGTGAACTGAGCTGGTATAAAGATTGATGTGGCTAATATAGTATGCTATTTTTAAGTCCTCTGGGTATATGCCGTGGCGTGGGATAACTGGGTCAAATGGTAGCTCCATTCCATATTTTCTGAGGAATCTCCATCCTGCTTTACATAATGGTTGCACCAATTTGCATTCCCACCAGCAATGTATGAGTGCACCTTTTTTCCCCCACGTTCTTGCCAACATTTATTGTTACTTGTATTCTTGATAATTGCCATTCTGACTAGAGTGAGATGTAATATCTATGTAGTTTTAATTTGCATTTCTCTAATTACTTGAGGCGTTGAACATTTTTTCATTTATTTGTTGACTGATCATATTTCTTCTGTGAAGCCGGGCGTCGTGGCGCACGCCTATAATCCAAGCTACTTGGGAGGCTGAGTCAGGAGGATCACGAGTTCAAAGCCAGCCTCAGCAACTTAGCGAGGCCCTAAGCAACTCAGTGAGACCCTGTCTCTAAATAAAATACAAAATAGGGCTGAGGATGTGGCTCAGTGGTCAAGTGTCCCTGAGTTCAATCCCCAGTACCAAAAAAAAAAAACCAAAACAAAAAAACTCTATCCCATATTTCTTCTGTGAAGTATCTGTTCAGTTCCTTTGTATCATCTTTTTTCTCTATGAATAGTTTATCTCCTTTCCATTTTTGTATTGCATTATTGATTTTTTCTTATTATTAATTTATATGTACTTTATGTCATGAAAATTAGCCCTTTTAATATGAATAGCTAGTTTATTGATTTATTGGATATTTGTCATGATATTTTTATGGTAGCATTTGCCATGTAGAAAGTGCTTATTTTTGTACACTTGCATTCTTAACCTTTTATTTTGTGACTTTTATTTTATGTTACATCTTGGCCTTTTCACTCTGCACTATTAAACAACAGAAGAAACTCCTCAAGTTTCTTCTGTTTTCTTTCTTGCATTTTTTTTTTTACATTAAGTCTTCAATACATACAGAATTTATTCTGTTGTAAGGTAAAAGGGTATACATCGTGCTTTCTTTTTTCTCCCTTCTTTTCCCTCCATTTGGATCCCTTAATTTGAATTTAACATTTTTTCAATTATCATGGAAATAATTACTATTTGCTGTACTTTGAGAAAAAGTTTACAATTGTTTACATCGTGGTTTTTTCTTTGTGTATTTATTTAAGCTTATTATCTGAAGAAGAGGCATGAGCAATAGACTGAAGTTTGTTAAATATGTAAATATTTTATGAGATAGTATGTATGTAAAATATGCATCTTAGTTTAACATGCTTAAGTGTAATTATATACAGATGATGTGCAGAAAAAAATTTTAAATAGTCTGACTAGTACCAGTGTTATACATATGCCAGTGAGTTTAAAAAGTCTAGCTACAGAGGGGCAGGTTTATATACATATAAATAAACAGTTCACAATTATTAATTGAGGGTAAAATACATTTGATAATTAATCCTGTACTAGTCCAGTCTGGAGATAGCTGTATCTTTATTTTTTTATTTTTTATTTTTTGTGAACCAGGGATTGAACTCAGGGGCACTTGGCCACTGAGCCACATCCCCAGCCCTATTTTGTATTTTATTTAGAGACAGGGTCTCACTGAGTTGCTTAGGGCCTCGCTAAGTTGCTGAGGCTGGCTTTGAACTCGTGATCCTCCTGCCTCAGCCTCCCAGGTCGCTTGGATTACAGGCGTGCGCCACCATGCCCAGCAATAGCTGCATCTTTTAATCATAAACTAGAATATTTCTGTTGTTACATTTATTTTTAATTATGAAGTCTGATCTTCAGATTTCCAAAGGAATAATTAAATGACTGTAAATACTATGTCAGATCTATGTCAATTGTATGTACAGTCAACTACACGTACAGTGAAATTAGGCTTGTTCCATTTTCACCTAGTACAGGTTAGGAAATTTTAGTAATAAAATTAAGGGACTGTGTTTACTAGTAGAGGTGCTGCATGCTATGGATAAATATTGTAAGCAGATACTTCCAAAGGGGGCTATGTTGTAGCTGTGTTTAACATTTATAGCAAATTCTTGATTGTAAAAGTTTTCTGGGAGGTTCTACAATAATTACTTTTGCTTTCCTGTCTTTTTTGGATACTGGGATTGAACCCAGGAGCACTTTACCAGTGAATGGTTGTTTACTTTCCTGGTTATTTATTTATTTTTAAATTTTGAGACAGTGGTCTCCCTAAGTTCCTGAGGCTGGTCTCAAGCTTGTAATCCTCCTGTCTCAACCTCCCAAGTTGCTGGAATTACAGGCATGTGCCATAGTGCAGGATTCTAAATATGTTATAAAAGCGTCCTGCTATTGCCTCAACACCCTGAAGAAATATTGTTATTTCTAAAAGAATTTAGTTACAAATCAGCAACTGAAAAAGATTTTCAAAAAACTTGTTTCGGTTCCCACTAAGGATGTTAGTTTAAGATGTTTAGAAAGCATAAAGAGTTAAACATGATTTTGTTGTAGTTTGGATTTTAGTTTTGGTTTTATGTTTTCCACCCAGGGATTTGGGTGTGTTTGAAAAACATGTTAATATTACCACAATGATGTCTGGGTAATGTGAATAATTAAGATCACAAATTGTTATGTTCATTCTAAACTCATGATACTTAATTGAGCACTATTCACTCATTATCATTAAAGATTACAACCTTTAATTAAAAATGTGTATCTTAATTAAAGCTTTATTTAGACAACTTCCTATTGTTATTCCTGCATTATAATTCCTGTGATTCTTGAAGGATAAAGATTATAGTAAGGAAGTTCTTTTTTCATACTTTTCAATCTCAACCCCAACATAAGCAGCAAGTTTACCCAGATCATCACGTGTATTTGAATTACAAAATTTGTATTTGAATATCAAAGCAGAGTTTCTTTGGTAGATCTTTTGGTACATGAGTCCAAAACCTTAAGTGATGAGTGGTTTAGGATTTTAATTACTTATTTTTAATAAGGATGAAGTAATATTCAATGTCTTTAGGGTACATCATACATATTGTTCAAATTTAAACTGAGTTTAGGAATTGGACTTTGCTCAGCAGTTACTTAGTTTGGAGAATATTTATGGAATATTATGTTAGTCTCAAGAATGGATTAATTATTATATCCTCTAAATGAATGATTCCAAACTGGAAGCAGGGGTAGTACAAGATGAGCCTGCAATTCCTTGCCATGCTAGAATGCAGGAGGACAATCAGAATTTAGAGTTCTGAGGTCAACTTGAAGAGGCCTCCACTTGGCCAGTGATGGAACCTTTTGTTCATTGATTAGCAAACAACTGCAGTGCACTGAAATATTTCAATCCATGATTTCCTAGTGATGATTAAAGAATAAAAAGTAACAATTAGTTACTTTTGGAAGATGCTGGGGAACTGATGCATTCTTTTAAGCTCTGGAAAATAAAGGGATATAATAAAATATGTGTCATGCTTTTCTTTTGTGAACTGTATCTCAGGGCGACTAAATTATCAATAAGGGAAAGTTTCTCTTTATAAAAGAAATTTTGTCCCAGCTAATAGATGAAGAAGGCTGATAGAATTAGCATATCACGTATTCTTCCAGCTAGTAAGCAGGGATGCTAGTGTATTATGATTTTTAATTCTCCTAATGAGTTAATGGATGTAGTTAGAGATCATCAGAGGGTACTAATGTCTAAATAAAGAGAAGCAGACATGATTTATCCCCTGGTAGATATATTCTTCTCTGTTTATTAGTAGTCTTGCCCAAAAAATCACACTCAAATATGATAGCCCTTTATATGTAACCACCATTTTATAGAGAATACAGAGAAAAAAGAAATGTGGGATGTAGTCAGGAGAATTCTGAATGTGGGAAACTAAAAAACAGATGACCTGGTGTCTTCAAAAATAAATTATAAGAAAAGGAAAAAAATGGAGGAGAAACCTAGAGATTACAACAGAGTTTGAGAGATTAAAAGACATATTAACCAATTGCAATGATGGACCTTTTTAGACCCTGAATAAGCATGTATAAAAAATGAAAGTTTATAAGACAGCTGAGGAAATGTGAACACTAAGGGGATACTTCATGATGTAAAATTATTTAATAAATTTAAATGTGACTATGGTAGTAATGTCATTATCTTTATAAAGAGTATCTTTCAAAGATCTATTTAGAAGAGCTTTTACAGCTGAAATATGAAATCTGGGATTTGCTTCAAAATATTCTGGTGGTGGGTGGATGGGGCGAGAGAGTAGGGTTATAGTTGAACTAGGGTTGGTCACAAGTTAATTGTAGCTGGTGGTCCGTGATGCTATAGTGTTTCCTTTTGTGTTGCTGTTGCATTCAGCATATGTCCTAAACTTCCTGTACAAGAAAGGTCTAGTCACAGCCTTCAAGGATTTCAAGAGACAATGAAACACTAACAGTAATGCAGCCTCAGAGCCATAATAGAGATCGGAATATATTGCTATGGGAGTGCAGATGTGTAGAGCAGGGACAGTGGAAAGGTTGGGAGGTGAAGCTTCAGCCAGGGCCAGAAAGACAACTTTAAAGATTTTGTAGGCAAAAGAACAGCAAGTATCATGGTGTAGAACTGTGAAATTATTTAGCCTGCTGAGAGTGCACAGGTTAGGATTTTATAGTAGGGGATGGTGCCCATGAAGCATAAACTAATCCTCTTGTAAGAACTTCAGTGAAAGGGTAAGAAGGCAACAGCTTGGGGGTTATAGTCAGGGAAGGTCCCTTCCTTTTTTATTAACTTGAATTAAAAATCTGAATTACTTGATATTTATACTATGTTTAGAGAGACTCTGATGGAGTCATTGAAGTTTCATCTTCAGAAGTTTTCATAGTAGTGAATTAACAAATTTACCCTTTCTCTTTTCCTGTCCTCCCTAGTCTTAGCTAACAGCCAACAAAATTTTGTTATCATCCATGTTTAACTCATAGTTGGGTCCTTGGTTGAGAAATCTAGATCCAAGAGTACTAGATTTAAACCTTATAACTCATGTATTCTGTTTGTTTCATCTCTATACTATGGAACCCTTCGCTATCCTATTATTACAGTTATGCAAATATTTATCCTGCCACCAGGGGATAAATCAAATAGTTAAAATTTCCACGTGCTTAAGCTTATTTATCCAAGAGAAATCAAAGTGATTTCTGAAATGAATTTGCCTAAAAACAGGGCTGCAAAGCACTTTCTAAAATTAAAATAGTAGGATAGTCTACTTATATCACCTAATTTCCCTAAATTATAAAATGATTAAAAGTTTTATATAGGCTTAATATATTTAGAAAATGTATATATGGTTTTTGGGCTTAAACGTACAGCACAGAAACACAAATAAATCAAATTGTAATCACAAAAACATTTTGTCTGTTGGCCCTGTTTTATTCTTAGAAATCATAAATGGTAATATATTTTCAAATGGTAACATCTCTAAGATGATGGACAGAAGAGGAACTGGTAAGGTTTAGTGACTAAAGGATCTTGCAAAGGGTGGAATGGGATAAATTGTAACTGTTTAATTGAATCAGACCTGTCAAGTCCTTTTAATAAAGGGTAGGTATATGATTGAGCCAATTAGGATAAAAGGCTGTCTATTGTTTTAAAAGCCTTTGGAGGCTGACTTTGTATCTCAGTGGTAGAGCATTTGCCTAGCATGTTTGAGGCCCCTGTGTTCCATCCTTAGTTCTTAAAAAACAAAACAAACAAAAAAACAAAAACAAAAAAATAAATCACAAAACAAAGCACATCCCTTATATAAGTCATACATGTTCACTGTAAAAAACAAAATATAGTGGAAGACAAGACAAGTTACCCATAGTGCTATTCACTGTGTCATAAACTACTGGTTGTGTTTGTTTTAGGATTCCATACTGCTTCTTTGTTAGTCAATTAGCATTTAATTATCTTAACACCACAGTAATGATGTATTTACAATTTTAAATAATATTTTATGCTTATAAGCTTTGTATTTGAGAGTTATAAGTAATATTAAATTATTTGAGCAGATACAAATGTCCCACTAGGAGTACTCAGGAAATACTAGTGAACTACTTAAATTGTTCATGAGAAATGCAAGTGCCAGTAGCCAACATTTATTGAGCATGTATGTTCCAGCCTTTGTTTTAAGTGATTTATATTAACTTGGTTCTCACAGCAATACTGAGAAGTGGGTACTGTTGCCATCATTTCAGATGGAAGTTGAATAATTTACCTGTGGTGGCTAGTAGGTGGGAAGCAGGACATGTGGAACCCATGTCCTTACCATTCTGGACTGGTATAATTTCAAATTTAAAACTATGGAATTTGTATTTTAAGTCATATAAAAAATGGGGTGGGTGTTTAACAGGAAAGAAGGTCTTTGAATGGGGAGTTTCAAAACCAATTTATATTTCCTCCAGTGGTATATGAAATTGTTGGATTCATTACATCCTTTCAATAGTGGATGGAGTGTAAGCAAAATATTTGTCAACTTGATAGGAAGAAAGGATTATTCCTTTAATTTGTGTTTTTGTGTTCTAGGGAGTTTGAACATATTTGCATGTTAGTGACTAGTTTTATTTCTTGTTTTAGGAATTGTTTGTTCATTGGCCATTTTTAAAAACTTATTTAAATAATGCCTTATTTATAGTGATGTGGAAGAGCTTTATATTTATATTTTTGTTGCTTGGCCAGTCATAGCTTTGAGAGTAACCTGTGTCTCACTATAGTGTGTTTTTGTTTCTGTCATCTTCCCCTATATTTCAAACAGTTTTTTAAAGTATTTAATTTTGTGATAATTGTTACATTTAGGTTCTTTACTATTTTATATTCATTGCAAAAGTCTCCAGTTTGTCACATTTTAACTTTTGTCTTGAATTCTACATTGTTCCATATTGGTACTGACACATACCCCTTGCTTTTTTTTTTTTTAATTTGTATTTTTTGCACATTATCCTCTCATGCTTGACTTTAGCATTAGATATTTAGAAGGATGTATTAGGCAAAGGAAGTCCTGAGGATCCGGTAGAACTGAAAATTGGCTTAATCTAGAGGGGTTGTGTGTTTGTGTATATTGGTGTATGTGTGTATGTCTAAAAGGATGTATATTTTTAAAGAGATGATGTTTTAAATATTGGTTTTATTAAAATGGCAATTATCAAGAATACAAGCAAAAATAAGTGTTGGCGAGGATGTGGGGAAAAGGGTTCACTCATACAGTACTGGTGGACCTGCAGATAGGTGCAACCATTATGGAAAACAGTATGGAGATTCCTCAGAAAACTTGGGATGGAACCACCATTTGACCCAGTTATCCCACTCCTGGGCTTGTACCCAAAGCATTTAAAATCAACATACTACAGTAATGCAGCCACATTAGTGTTTATAGCAGCCCAATTCACAGTAGCTGAATTTGGAATCAACCTAGATGCCCTTCAGTAGAAGAATGGATAAAGAAACTGTGAGATATATATACATACACACACACACACACACACACATCACACACACAGTGGAATATTACTCAGCCTTAAAGAAGAATAAAATAATGGCATTTGCAGGTAAATGGATGGAGTTAGATAATATCATGCTAAGCGAGATAAGCCAATCAGAAAAAACCCAAAGTCCAAATGTTTTCTGTGATAAGTGGATGCTGATACATAATGGAGTTGGGGATAAGGGAAGAATGGAGGATTGGGCAGAGGGGATTGAGGGGAGGGGAGAGGGTAGGGGGTAGGAAAGATGGTGGAATGAGATAGATATCATTACAGGTATGATTGCACGAATGGTGTGACTCTACATTGTGTACAACCAGAGAAATGAAAAGGTGTACTTCATTTGCATACAATGAATCAGAATTCATTCTGCTATCATGTATAGCTAAATAGAACAAATAAAAAATATTGGCTTTATTGATAAGTTGTCAAGGTTTGACATTATCTCTATAGTAAGGTTTTTCCCTTTCAGATGTACAGATAATTATGTTTATTTTTACTGAATCTTGGTTAATTTTCTTCTTACCAGATTATGACATTTTCTCAGAGAGTGGCAGAGAATGTGTGAGAGAGCACACACATGTGCACACTTGTACATCATGACTTTCGTTTTTGTTTTCCTGTGACTCTAGGAGTCAAACCCAGGATCTTGTTCTTCCTGGGCAAGTGCTCTACTGATGAGCTATACCCCAACCCTACTTCATGTTTTATAAACTAAAAGTAAGAATGTGCCATTCTTCTTTCAGCTTCGTTTTATAATTTCATGTTTTTTTCATCTGTGGGAGGGCTCACTCGGTGCAGAGGTTGGGGTACTTCAGTGAGGAAAGATTGTGGGTGTGGTTCTAGTGAAGCAGGTACTTGATCTTTTTTTGCTGTGTGCAAGAGGAATAGCCAGGAAACGCTTGCTGATTTACAGGTGAAAGGTCTTTTAATTGAGAGATCTTTTAAAGGATCATGTCTCTTTTTTGACGGATAGATTTTTAAAATCAACATATATTTTTCAAAATCACTGTATGGAATATAAACAGCAATCATGACAATGGATAAATAGGTAAATGAGGAAAATGAAATGCCTTCTGAGCCTTAGAAAAGGCAAGTTGTGGATCAGAGAATGATCCTATGTATAGCTCTTGAAACCATAGGGGGAAAAGTATAAAGGGGCAGGGTAACATATTGATGCTACAGGGTCAAGCTCTGCAGCCCACGTAGCCTGGGTTTGAGTGTTGCCACTTCTGGTAATCAGTTTTGTGACCTTAGGCAGAACGCAATTATGTTTGTTTCCTCATTTGGAAAATGAGGTTAATAATTGTACTTTGCAGAGTAGCTGTGAGGATTCGATGATTTAAGATATCATCAGGGCTTACTTGTTAGCATAGTGCTTTTTATATAATTAATGCAATAAAGGTTACTTCTTAATTCCTAACTGAAACTTCTCACTGGAGGTCACTCCACTGTTGACTGCTTGTTGACAAACTTCTGTAAGGTGTTCATGTAACCAAATCTTCCAATGGTCATTGGCTTTAGCTTCTTGCCCTGAGGAAGATATTGGTGTCTCTATTTTTCAATAATGAAAAAGAAATATTTCTTGAGGGCTGTCCTAGGCTGAGCACTGGGAGATGAAAAGATGAAGACAAAAGGCTCATTCACAGTTTTGTGGCAGAATAATGTAAAGCTTAAGTGCTGCGATAATGTGCAAGGTACTGCTCCAGTGTGAAGCTGAGAAGTGAGTCAGGTTTATTTTTCAAGATAAGTGGCTGTTGTTTTTCTTTTTAAAAATTGAGGTGAGATTCACATAACATTAAATTAATCATTTTTATTTTTTATTTTTTATTTTTACAGACTGCATTTTGATTCATTGTACACAAATGGGGTACAACTTCATTTCTACGGTTGTGCACGATGGAGATTCGCACCATTCTTGTAATTATACATGTACATAGGGTAATGATGTCTGTCTCATTCCACCATCTTTCATACCCTCAAATTAATCATTTTAAAGTGAAAATTCAGTGGCATCTCGTACATCTACAGTGTTGTGTAAATGCTGTGTTATATAGTTCCAAACATTTCCATCACCTCAGAAGGAAACTGTGGACCCAGTTTGCAGAGTGAATCTCTTATCCTGAGGCTTCCAGGGTGTGGTAGAAGCGATCCAGGAAAGCACAGAATCGAGAAATACGGAGTTGGGGAAGGGAACAGTTGGATTGTCAGCTCAGCTTTCTTGGATACTAGAATGACATCAAAGGGCTTGAGTGGGAGAAGAGGAAGTCGGAATGGTTTTAAATACACCATCTTTAAGAGTTTGTACTTTACCCTGTGGACCCTGAGGTGGTGAATCACATGATCAAATGTGTTTCTGATGGATTACTCTGGTGGCAGTTCTGTTCAGAAGAGATTGGAGATCAAGCTTGGAGCAGCGGGTCAGTTATGAAACTGCTCTCGTAGCATAGGCAAGAATTGGTGAGGGCCTGAATTGTGTAGTGCTGGAAGTAATGGAGAGAAGGGCACCGTAGACCCAAAGAAGTTGTAACTTACTATTCACCCAGGAAACAAATTGTCAGAGCCCCTGCCTACTAGTCCTGTGTGATTCCCACTGAGTTCGCTGGATATCTGATTGGAGGTAATTATCTTCCGAGGAGGTGAGAGGGCATTGTCCAAGTCTTCTTATATATTAGCAGCTTTTTTAAAAAACGTACACTTACTTTAATTAGTTTGGAAGAATGGCTGAGTGTTCTGATGATGTTTGAAAAATGCCTTAGTTTAACATTATGCTAATAATAAGTGCACATTTTTAGCAGGTAATTTGTATTTTTGGCTTTTTATTATGAAGAAATGAAACCCATAAAATTAAAGAGAATAGTACAGTGATCTAGGATCTTCCTGCCTACTATTTAGATTCAAAAGTTAATATAATGTTGCATTTTTCTCTGTATATATGTATATCAAATTTTGAATACATAGTACACTCATTTTTTTCTGAATGATTTGAAGGTAAGTAGTAGTATTTTATTTCACCACTAAATACTATAGTATGCCTTACTTAAGAATAATAATCTCCTTGAATATCTACAATATAATACTGATGTTTTAAATTTTAAGTTTTGTTTAAAGTGAGGAAACTCAGTGATATGAAGGAGTAGTGTTTTCCAGTTTCTCAGGCCCCTTTACCTTGCATTGTACATGGTAACACCAACTTTTAAACTTTAGTAATATCAGTGCATTATTTTGATAATTTTTGAATATGTGTTAAAAGCACATATTCTTTATGCCAGGCACTGTATTGCCTGGGGAACATAAACAAAAAATTCATTGTATGTTCATGAATATTTGAAATTTATTGTTCTTTGAATTCTTTTCTTTAAAATGAATCACCGAAATTTATGTTTAAGAATATAATGCCATTTTTAAATAGGGAATAGCTTATTGAATATTCAGAATAGCTCATAGTTGTATAGAGTGGGTTATTAGTGTGTCCCATGTTTTGACTGACTGAATAAGTCTTCTAGTTTAGAGTATTAGGATAATAGCTATTTATTTTCTTACTTTGGTTTACTTCATTAGGATTTTAAAAATAATGTTTTCTTTGACATATTTATCCAGTTACTTTGTTTTTCCCTCTATGAATATAAAGATATTTGATGCAATGCTAAAAGCATCTTCTTTCATTTTTTAGTACTAATACCACTAAAGTAAAGACATTCTGTAGCAAAAAGCTTGGGGATGATAGACAAGATATCAAAAAATCTTGATTTAGGTGCAGGTTTTGCTACTGAAAAAGTCTGTGACTTGAGCAAAGCACTTTATCTCAGAAAGTTTGAGTTATTTCTCTTGGGGACACCACTTACTTTTCTAACTTACCAGAAATTTTAGGTTCTAAAAAGAATGGAAATATTTTGGAAGCTGTAGAACAGAATGTATAGAAATTTAAGCCATGGTCATTATCTGTCAGTTAAACCATTACATTAATTTTTGTTGGATGTATCTGGAATTGTCCTGCTCCATTTCTGAAAATAGAAAGTGTTGCATACATCTTTATGAGGTGAAGAGTAAGGTTTATTGCTTATATATAGAATGAAAAGATTTGAATTCAAATTCAAATTGCTCTTCATGTTGATTCCATGAGTGGTGAATAAGAATACAGCTTTTGTTTTGGTACAATGTAGTTTTGAGTTGGTTAACTGAATAAAGCACAGTCGAGATGGAACAATCCTTGTCAATGTGATAAAATACACATTTTTTCCCCCAAGAAGTCTTCACAGAGTACAGAAGTGAATGAGAACCCTAGACTTAGAGCATTTTGTAAGCCATGGAAAACATTACACTTGCATGTTTGATGAGAAATTGAAGTACTCTGTGTTTGACTGTTACAAGCATTTCATTTCATGGTATCATTCGTAGCTGTGCTCTTTCTACTAGTTGTGCTCTTTCTACTCAATGTGCTTTTTCTACTAGTTGATCCTAATAGGCAGAATCCTGGCTTATTTTGCTGGGAACATTTCTTTGGAGTTCTATTGAGGACACTGTATCTACATGTGTATTTGCCGTTGATTAATTTGTTACTTTGAGATTTAAAAATCTCAGCAAAATTGAGTTCCACTAATATTTAATATTTTTTATTTTTATTTATTTTTTGGTCTTCACACTTTTGTTGCATATCCCCATTTTCTTATGTCATTCTGGGAACTGTTATCTAGCCCCTTGTATACTGCTCATCTTAGATCTAGTGTGAACCTAGTTTGATACTGATTTTAGTCCATTAGTGCTTAAGATTTAGAAATGCTTCTCTGAGTTGGTAAAGGTTACTGGAGGCTAACAAATGTTTTTATGATCCATTATGTTGTACCTTCATTCAACAAATATTTATTTAGCACTTACTATATGCCAAGTACTTTTTCTTTTCTCCCTTCCTTTCTTCCTTTCCTTTTCCTTCCCTCCTTCCATGCCTCCCTTTTCTCCTTCCTTCCTTCTGTAGGGATGCCAACTATTTTATACTGAAGCCAGTCAGCTGATCCCCTCTCCTTTAAGAGGCCTGCCAGTCTAGTCTCAGGATCATACCCTTAGTTGTAGTTTTCCTTAATGATCCTTAGGTGGAATAGCCTTATATGACCTAGTTTCATTTAGCCCCTTTGCCTCCTCTAATCTTCATACCTAGAATCAGATGAGTTTGTGCTGTGAAATTGTCACTGGTTCAGAGTTTTTTTGCTTCTGACTTTCCCAGACATTATGATTTGGCTTAACTAAAGTGGCACTAACCTTTATTTTTACTTTCATGCTTCATTTTCCCTTAAAGGTTCAACCTCTTGATGTGACTAGAAAATAGCCCCCCCCCAAATAAAAGTGATTGTAAAAACATTTTATTTTTCATTTTAATATTTTTTTGGCGGTGCCAGGGATTGAAACCAGGGCCTTGTGCTTGTGAGGCAAGTACTCTACCAACTGAGCTATATCCCCAGCCCCTATTTTTCATTTTTAACAAGGAAAAACTTTAGCATACTTTTTGTTTAAACTAACTTTTAAATTTATATAATTTTATTTCCTTTCCAATTTTTAAAACAACTCTACATTTTATTTTATAACATGTTTAAATATTAGATTTTTAGAACTTTAGGATGGAGTAAACTTAAAAGTTTTCTGGTGCAGTAGCTGGATGACCTTTAAGCTTTTTTTTTTTTTTTTTCTATAACCCACAATGAGAAATACATTTTCTTTAGTGATCCACAGCTGTAATAGGCAGAATTCTAGAAATAACCTTCCATGATTTTTTACCCTAATTTCCAGGACTTTATGATGAGAAAATATGCTTATGATTATGTCATAATCAATGACAAACAAATTTTGCACAGGTAATGAAGTTTCACAATCACTTGACTTTAAATTAATCAAAAGGGAGATTATCTAGGTGGGTCTATTCTAATGACACAGCCTTTTAAAGAGCATAGATTTTTTCTCTGGCTTGAAGCAGATCTGCAAATTGGAGAGATTTAACGACCAGAAGAACTTGTCCTATTGTTGCTGGCTTAAAAGTAGATGGGACCACGTGAGAAGGAATGTAGGTGGCCTTAAGCAGCTGAGGATCCTTCAGATTGTTAACAGAAAGCAAATTTTTCTTCAGCCAAACAGCCAGCCTGGCTGGCACCTTGATATTTGTCCTTGAGAGACCAGACTCTAAGCAAAGAATATAGTCACTCCCACGTGGACTACAGATCTATAGAACTGTGAACTTAAACGTGGTTGTTTTTAAGCTTCTACATTTGTAGTGCTTTATTTTACAGCTATAGAAAACTGATATGCAAGACCACTTTGTAACAATATGAAGAAATTCCATAAAGAAATGGAAATCTTTCTTCTTCAGGTACTAACCAATGAGCCACACCCCCAGCCCTATTTTGTATTTTATTTAGAGACAAGGTGTCACTGAGTTGGTTAGTGCCTTACTTTTGCTGAGGCTGGCTTTGAACTTTCAATCCTCCTGCCTTAGCCTCCTCAGCCACTGGGATTACAGGTGTGTGCCACTGCACCCTGCTTGAAAATCTTATGAGTTCAAAAAATCTGAATAAAAAAATATATAGGCACAACCTGATAAATGACAAAACATTCACATAGAAGACTGGCAGAGGACATACAAAAATGATCACAGTTATAAAGGTGTGGTAGATTGATGAAAAAGTTTTAAATTTCCCATTTCTTTTTTATGACATTACTTTTTATAATTAAAATGGAGTTGTATTAATATAATAAACTATGTTTATGTAAAACTAAGAGCTTAATTTTACTTGGAAATTTATTATTTAGAACATACAGATTCATAGGCATAAAAGACTTGTTAGCAAGCATTATGTGAAAAATGTCTACATGTTTTTCTTTTACTTAATCACTGAATATATCACTAACATAATTGGTATCAAGAAATCACCCCCCCAAACCCTGCATTCCTTAACATCGGCCAGTTCACTTGTTTACTGAGGAAATAACTTTTGCTGTCCCATGTTGATTGGAGGATGCACAGACCTGAACATTTTTTGACAGGAGATTTTGTGTAGAGGTCTGAAGTGGTAGTTGGAAAGGTAAATTTCAAGTTGCTGATGTATGGCCTTTAAAATAAAGATGTGATAGCACTTGTGCCTGTATTGCTTATAGCCACATTAAGTAATTTAATTTAGCCTTAATGAAAGAACTGTATTGTAAGGTTCTATAAGTTAAGCTTTATTAATCAGAACCTTTTCTGTATACCCATTGAGGAAATAGAATAGCAAGTTTCCTAATTGCTTAGATCTAATTGCATTCCTACCATTGAACTGTTTTGATATCATGGGAAAGGGTGAGTCAGGAAGGAGGAAGGAACTACACTTAGGACCCATTATAAACACTTTTGGGTGTGGTGGTGTGTTTGTGTGTACCTAAGAAAATGTAATGTCTCATTTGATGTGATGAGGCTATCGCATGGTTGTTGTAGTTCTAACCTAAAAGGTAAACTTTCTGTGGCTGTTCCTGACTGCTTAGAATGAAAGATATTCCTTGTAGAAGACCACAATTAGGGAAGGGATACTGTTGCACTGTGAAGATGAAACCCTGGTTTGTAGTCATTTTTGCATGAAACTGATTTATTAAAAATTAACATTCCTAACCACATAGTATTATACTATTGCTTCCCAGGGTTCCTGGGTACAGCATTGATTTAGTTAAACAGAAATTGTTGGAAAAAAAATGTCTGAAATACACATGTTTACAAATTATAAACCATTTTAAAGCACAAAGCTAACTTTGTAAAGGACAGAATTTTGGAAACTTCCTGAAGTGCCCCTTTTTTCCTACCTAATTTACAATTTCAAAACTTTGCCAGGTGTCCTAGTGTATGTTTATCAATGACCCTTTCTATCTGCTGGGCTTCCCCATTCCCTGTTTGATATCACTTTAGCACAGAAGGTAGTCCTTGTGGTTCTTTGAAAGGACACAGAGATGATGTTGAGTAAGGTGTAAGTGCTTAGTAGAGGACAGATATTTGTGCAGAAATCAAAGGACTGTTTCCGTTGCCTGCTGGATTGGAGGTGAGTTGTAAATAGTAGGCTTGTGCCTTACTGTTTGACGCATTGCCTTATCCTGAGAGTGAATCCCTCTCATATTTTCTTTCCTAGATTTTTTATTCTGCTCACTCTACTCTCAGCTGTACTCATTGGTGCATCACTGGGTTAGCAAGTTATTCCATTTTCTTTTCTGTAAAGGAGAAACTTATCATTCTCCCCCCAGAAATACCAGAATGAAGGTCTTTAAATTGGTTCTTATGATTTCCCTTGGCCAATGCTGTCATAGTTTTGTACATGAGTTTTAGAGCGCTTTAGTTTATAAAGATACACAGAGTATTTCTTATGTACTTAAAGTGATTTGATTTATGTACAATGTTTCAGGAACACAAATATTGTGAAAATAGTTTAGATTAATAACTCTAAGCACATGCTCTCTAGACTGCTGGTTACTGTTGCTGGTTGTCCCTGTTATCCCAACTAAAATCTAGTCAATCATCAGAAAAACTGGAAAGAGACCATCCTAGATGAGCTAGCCCCTAGCCAGCTTGTCAGTTGACTGTAGAGGCATGTGTGAATGTGTAAGCCTCATGGAGATTTCTGAGCCTGGCTCAACCTTGCAGAACTGCTTGCTAGAAAACTCATGAAAAATAATAAATGGTAGCTGTTTTAATCACTGTGTAGTGGTTTTCTGGCAGTAGGTAACTGAGTCATTATCACATGGTAGTGCTTTTTATTTTTTTAAGTGAATGTTTCTACTTTTCCCTCCAACTAGTAATAATTTTAGGCAGAGCAAATAGCATGTTAGAAGATCTAATTTCAATTTGAGGTGAGGTCTTATTTGTTGTCTTCATGTTTTAGAGATGGTAGGCCATTAAGATTGAAGTGAGCAAGGGGGAGAAAGTGGAAGGAGATTGTATCTGATCTCTAGGGATCTGGGTCATGTATGGGTAAGGACTTCAGATTGTTTGGATGCCAATCTAAGAATATAGGATACAGGCTTTTTTTTTTTTTTAACATTTCTACAATTTGAGTTTGTTTGATTGCTTTCTAATTATTAGATTTAGGTAAAACATTTATGGCAAGAACACTAACTACCACAGGGTTTTAAACAAAGGAGTGTGCCGGGCATGGTGGCCATGCCTGTAATCCAAGAGACTTGGGAGGCTGAGTCAGGAGGATCGTGAGTTCAAAGCCAGCCTCAGCAACTTAGCGAGGCCCTAAGCAACTCAGTGAGACCCTGTCTCTAAATAAAATACAAAATAGGGCTGGGGATGTGGCTCAGTGACCGAGTGTCCCTGAGTTCAATCCCTGGTTCCAAAAAAAAAAACAAAGGAGTGAAATGGTCTAACTTAGGTTTAAAAAAATGTGTATTCTTACTGAGGAGAGAATAAACTGTAGGATGATGCAAGAGTAGAATAGAAGTAATGAGACCAGGTAATAGATAAATAGTCCACAGTGTCTGAACTAAGAAAAATAGAAACTATAACAATTCTTATTACCATTGATTAAATTGATTAATGTAAGTTCATTTTATCTAGGTTATTTAAAAAAAATCCTTTCATTTGTATTTTCCATACACATTTACCTGAGCAATAATCAAAATTCAAGATAAAATACTCATGAATCTACTTAAAAACTCAAAATGTGAGTGAGAAGTCTAGGAGAGATGTGGGAAGGGAATAACAAATTACAAAATGTATAAGGCTGTTATCGCTATATTATTGGAAAAAAGTAAATTATTATTTGTAGATTAAGTCTCTAAAGGTGGTTTGTTTTTTGTTTAAGTACTGTGGCTGGTACTCCACTTGCTGTGTGATCTTCATTTCTAAAAAATAATTTCCTTCATTTTAAATAAAAGGATATGGTTGTAGGTATAAAATACAGATAAAATACAAGTATCTTAACATATGACAGTAATTATGTTATATAAATACATGTAAAGTAATAGACTAACAAGTTTTTAAATATGGAAAAAGTACTATGCAATTTAGAGTTAAGTAAAAGTTATTGGAAAGAATGTAACAAAATTTAAATTTTGACTTCAAGAAAACACTGTTTTTTTCTCTAATATATACATTTATAAGTCTGGATGAAATATCTGGCTCTTTTTAATCTGTTTATAATCTAGGAGTAGTTCCCAAATACAGTATTGCTTCACTCAGAAGGGACCAAATTCTTTCTAGACATTCAGCCTCAAAGACTCTGAGTCCTAATGGCACCTATTCATATTATCTATCAGCTTAGGACAGTAGTGATTGTAACATTCTACAGCTGTTCTGAATCTCAGATCTGCTTATTATTAAACATTTTCTATATTCTTGAATTAAAAAAAATATGTGTATGAGACTCCTAGTAGAGCTCTTACAGTACGTAGGTGTCATGAATCAATGTTTGAGAACCAGTGAACTTAAGTGCCTGTTACTCAGAGATCATGAGCCCTCGCACCATCAGCATAAACATTTATTTACTGTAATTAGGATAATAATGTCAATATAAGTAGCTATGTTATCCTATATAAAAATCATAATAAAGATGATAAACTTCAAATTCCATAATTTCTCAAATGTGGAAAATAGTATTTGAAAGCAGATTGAATTCTTCAGCATTCTATCTTATTCTGTACAAAATATTTTATTCTAATTGTACAGTGAAATAATTTTTAGAGTAGTTTGATATAAATAAGAATCTGAGAATAAAAATAAAGCATATCATGTAATATGGAAACTACTGATTACTTTATGCCAGATTCAGTTTGTTCTTCAGACACAATATTCCCCTTTGTCTGTAGTCTTACTTTCCTTGGTCTCAGTTATCTGCAATTAACCACATCCAAAAATATTAAATGGTAAATTTGGGGAACAGACAATTCAGAAGGTTTAAATTGTACATCATTCTGAGTAGCGGGATGAAATCTTGTGCCCTCCTGCTCTGTCCCACCTGGGAAGTGAGTCATTCCTTTTTCACTGTATCCACACTGTATGTAGTAACTGCTATTAGTTCTTAGTAGCCATCTACATTATCAGAATTGACTGATGTGGTATTGTAGTGCTTGTATTCAAGTAAACCCTTATTTTACCTAGTAATGGCCCGAAGTGTAAGAGTAATGATGCTGGCAATTCAGATATGCAAAAGAGAAACTGTAAAAGTGCTTCCTTTATGTGGACAGGTTAAAGTTATCAAATTAATAAGGGGAAAAAAATTACATGCTGAGATTGCTTAGTTCTAAGGTGAAAGTGAATCTTTTATCTGTGAACTTGTGAAGAAGGAAAAAAAATGTCATAAAAAGTGAGTACATACAGTAAGGTATTTTGAAAGCTCATTCACAAACCTTTATTACAATAGTTATAATTATTCTATTTAATTAATAGTTATTTATATTAATGTCTTACTGTGCCTCATTTATAAATTAAACTTTGTATCACAAGTATGTATAGAAAGAAAAAAGCAGTGCATTTAGAGTTTGGTACTATCCCTGCTTTCAGGCATCCACTGGGAGTCTTGGAATATGCTCCCATGAATAAGGCGGATACTATGCAGTTACTTGGCTTTGTAAAATATAATATGATACATTCAAAATTGCCTTTTAAGAATGAATAAGTATTTCTAAAACATGAAAATTGAACTGGCTAAACAATTTAGGATCTGACATTAATTTTTAAATCCCACACCAGAGGTTTGGACATTAACCAGTATAATAGTAATATCTACCAGTATAATAATAATACTAAAATCCCCACATTAAATTCCAAAATCAAAATCAACTCAGATAACTTGAAATAACATAGTAAAATGAAAACATTTATTATTTCCTTTTTAAAACCTTTTTTTCCCCTCCAGAGAAAATTGTAAACCTTTAGAAATTATCATTTGGAATGTGGGGCATGTCAAGTTGTCAAAGATATAATTATGTGAGAACAGCAAGTTGGAGAACAGGCTGTTAGTATGATTCCAATTTGGTTAAAGGAGATTTTTAAAGCAGGAAAATATATGTCAAATTCTTCACCAAACTCTTAAAAATAGTTTCCTATATTTAAGGGATTCAGGAATATGAAGTTCACAAACATATTCTGAGATCACCCATCTAGGGTTGGATTTTGACTCTTACTTTTTCTTTTCATACATCTTTCTCTCTCTCTCCTTTCCTTCTCTCCTTTCCTCCTTCCCTCCCTCATCCTTTCCAGACTGCTTTTGCTTTCTCTTCCCATCCCCTTTCCCTTCGTGGGGAGTGTCTTACTATGTTGCCCAGGTTATCTCAAACTCCTGGGCTCAAGTGATGTTCCTACTTCAGCCTTCTGAAGAGCTGGGACTGCAGGCATGTGCTACCACTCCTGACTTAGAAATGGGTTTGGAGGATTTACAGTGGTGTCTGTGACTGCGTTTTATATAAATACCTGTACTAGGTATTTTGATGCAGTTGTTTGCCCCATACCCTGTCAGGGCTGCTCCAAGAGGAATCGTAGGTGGTACAGGGACAAACAAAGGAAACCTACCCTGGAGGGATCCTACCTTTATTTATTTGGGTTTTTTTGCGGTGCTGGGGATTGAACCCAGGGCCTTGTGCATACTAGGCAAGCACTTTACCAACTGAGCTGTATCCCCAGCCCAGGGCTTCTACCTTTAAATAGTGAGGTTCTTGTTTCATTTGAGGTCTTCTTTGAAGAAAATTTTTAAAATTAGATTTGAAAACCACCATCTGAGACAATGGATCATATCAGGTAGAAATTCTAGAATAGATTGAGGGTACTCAACAATTAATATCTTGAACATCACTTACATGTTCATTTGGTGATTTTGTTTTTACTTTTTTAAAATATTTTTTTGGTTGTCAATGGACCTTTATTTTTTTATTTATATGCAGTGCTGAGAATTGCACCCCATGCCTCACACAGGCTGGGCAAATGCTCTACCACTGAGCTACAACCCCAGCCCAGTGATTTTGTTTTTTGAGTATCCTTTCACAGAGCTTTACTTTAGCTACTTAAACCTGAGTAGGACAAATTAAAAGTATAAGAGGAATTAAAGTGTTTCTACCATGATGGTGTACTTCATATACCTTATAGATTTTTAATATAAATTTATCTGCTTTGTGGGCAGTAAAGTTCAGGAAAATATCTATTTAAAATAGAACCAGTTTTAAAGTGCTTCATTATTTCTATGTGATATGATATTCAGTAATTTTAAAGTGACTATTTTTGCTTTTGATGATCTGCATCTTGTAGTTGTTATGTAATAACAGTTGTTTATGTAATAAAATAAGAAAAAATTTATGATTTTGGAAATGAATTAAATGTAAATTTTCCTGTCATAGATTATTTCCTTCTCCCTTCCCTGAAAAAAAATGCCAGAGACTTTTCCTTCTGTATATCCTTCTCTATACTGCTGTATATTTTTAAAGCCAAGTGTGTATGTATGTTTGTATGTTATATTTATAGTCAGAAGTTAAATTTAGCAGAGAGTGGTGGCACATGCCTGTAATCCCAGTGATTTGGAAGGCTGAAACAAGAAAATTGCAAGTTCAAAGCCAGCCTGGGCAACTTAGCAAGACTCTGTCTCAAAAAAATAAAAAGGACTGTGGATATACCTCAGTGGTAGAGCACCCTTGGGTACAGTCTCCAGTACCAAAAGAAAATTTTTAAAATTCATAACAAAGAGTTACTTGTTTTCCTTAGTAGCTCAGCCACAACCTTTATATTTAAAATGGAAGAAGTTTGGAGTTTGACGTGGAAGCAAAGGCAAGTGCTCACAGCTGATGGTGGGAGTGAGAAGCACACACAGGAGAGAGCCTTGCAGGATGCCTCGCAGAGCACTGACAACAGCCTCACTGAGTGTCTTCTTGAGGCTCCAGAACAGAATGGCTCCCAGGCCACCCTCTAGCTCCAGACTTAGGGCTTGGCTGCTGGTGGCTCCCATGGTTTGCTTCCTGTTAGATTTCCCTTGTGACTCTTTATATATCTTTATGATAAATCCTGTTTCTTTTTCTTAAGGCATCTGAGTGATTATTTGTTCTTTTCAAGTAAAGAAGCCTGAACAGAACAATATTCATTGTAGAACATGTAGAAAATACAGAAACAGTAAAGAAAAAAGTCTCTTCTAATTCTATAGCGCATAGTTGTTAAGTCTTTAGTTATTTCCTTCTTTTATTTTTTGGAGTGTTTATATCTTAAAATTGTGATCTTACAATCTTTTAAATGTGCCAAGCTCTGTGATCTTTATTTGTAGTTCAGAAGAAAATCTAAAGTAAAGCCAAGTGAAATGAAATTAATTGGAGAAATTAGTGAATATATTTTAAAATCTGAATTTTGGAGAGATTCAGTTATCTTATAAAAAGAACAGCAAAAAATATGCTTCTAAGCTGATGAGAAAATCAGTGCCATTTGTAGTTTTTACAGTTTTCTCTGTGCTGTTCAGATATTATGCATTTATAAAAGTTTGAATTAAAGGTTTTATTAAGGGAGACCCAGTTGCCTATTGCCAGGGAACGCCTTTGGTCACCTTGATACATTCATTTTAGGTTTATTTCAACAAAAACTCAGTCTTGATTGGGTTTGGGGTACAGAGTTAGACTGAAAGTTCACTGATGTGTTAAATATCTACTTACTAGTGTAAACAGGAGCTTAATGGCTGGCTGGTGAACTGAGTACTTCTACCTTGTGTTGCCCAAAGGAGAAGCAAGTTTATCAGAAGCTTGATTGGTGAAGGAAGAGTCAGAACAGTGGAAACAAATGAGAAGATTCAAATGTATAAAGTCCTTGTATTTTGATGACTTGGTGTCTCCTTAATCTTTTCTGCATTGTCTTTGCATGACCAGGGTCTGAATTCCTGAAAACCATCCTTCTTAATGTACCTCTGCTCTCCTTTGGGTGCAGTGATAGGTACTTCAGTATCCCTCACTCTTGGTTCCTATTTCTTGGCTAAATGATGATGTATGAAATACATTGAGTCAATTCATAATCTCTCCACCTCTGTGGAGACTAGAATATTAAGAAATCTGTCATGGGAGGTCCTCCTTAAGGTTGGAAGGACATTATGAAGGTTGAAATCAGATTTCCTTTTAAGACAGGGAGGAGGGAGGTTTTCCTGAGTTGTTGGCTATCTCCTTTCACAGTCATTGGCAGCAGATGTTCTCTGTGCCAATGAAAATGACCATGCTTCTCTTACATTACTGCTGCATTATCCTCAAGAACCAAGGAAGTCTTGATCCAGAAGAGAGTGCTAAGATTGACTTACCCACATTTGCCACAGGAGAGACCACACATATTCCCAGATGTTTACTGTTGAAGGACAAGATGATTCGCAATGGTAGCCTGATTCTATTATAAATGAACTATACTTGAAAATCTAGTTTACTTTAAGATAATACACACACACTAAAGTTTTCAAAATTTAAATTTGGGATGTTGAAGGACTATCATTATATATTTAGGTTTCTGTGCTCTTAAAGATTCTTCTTTGAAGAGTGCTACTTTGACTGAGTGATGTGTTCAACACAGTTCTGTTTGAGTATTGTTTTCTGTCAGCCTTTATGAACACTAGTTAGCCTGAGCAGAAATACAAAGCATAATATTTGGAATATTGTTTATATAACCACTGTTTATCTGAAGCAGGTTTAGAAAGAATTCTTCAATTTCAGTATTTGTTTATGTTTATTAAGTCACTCACTAGATGTTTAAGTTCCTGCTATATGCAGACAGCTGCCTAAGTTCTAAGGACAAGGTGGTAAGCAGAATATGTACTCCTTGTAGATAGATAAGTTAGAGAAGATGGGATTACAATGCTAACACATTTAAACATAAAGCCACAGCTCTATGTTATCAGCTGTACAAAGGAGAGGTATGAGTCAGAGATGGAGGGAAGGAATCCTTGGTGTTTTGAAAAACTTTACCATAAAAAAGAGATTGAAGGGCTAGAGGGAGAGTATCCAACCTCAAGATTATACTTCAGAGACCAGTAGGACAAGACCATAAAGAATCTTAGAGGTCATGGTATGGATTTTGGTCTTGAGCAATAAGAAGTTGTTAAAAGATTGTGTATACTGCATTCGTGCATTGCTAGTGGTACTGCAAATCAATACAAACACTTTGCAAAGCAGTATGGAGTTTCTTCAAAAATTAAGAATGGAATCATCATATGACCCAGCTATCTCACTCCTTGAAATTTATCAAAAAGAACTAAAACCATAATACTATAGTGACATAGCCACATCAATGTTTATAGCAGCACAGTTCACAATAGCTAAGTTATAGAACCAGCCCAGATGCCCGTCAGTAGATGAATGAATTAAGAAAATGTGGTATACGTATTTAATGTAGTTTTATTCAGCTAAAAAGAAGAATGAAATTATGGCATTTGTTGGTAAATTGATAGAAATGCAGAACATCATGCTAAGGGAAAATCAAGTGTTGAATGTTTCTCTTATGTGGAAGCTAGAGCAAAATAAGGGAAAAGGGGGACATCAGACATCATACAGATACAGGGAAGATCGGTGAATAGAAGGAGATGGAGAGAGGGAGAAGGGACGGGGAAAGGGAGAATCTGAGGAATGAATTTGACAAAATTATGATATGTGCATGTATAAATATACCACAGTGAATTCTACCTTTATGTAGATATATAAAGCACCAATTAAATAAATGAGTGAAAGATCAGTGGAGTAGAAGAAAGAAAATAGGTGGAGGGAGGAGGGGAAGGAAAAGTGGGGAGGACTGGAGATTTAAATGGATTTAAATCTTACATGCATAGAAATGAACCCAACTATTATGTATAACTAATGTGCTAATAAGGGAAAAAAACTATGTAAAAGATTAAATAAAATACTTAAAAGCTCTTGAAGATTGTGTGTACAGTAGATTTGCTTTCAAGAAATTTACACCTGTTTGAATTTGATAGCTGTATAGTAGTGCTTTATGCTATCTAATCATAAGCCAGCATCTTGGTGGAGGTGGTGGTGGTAGTACTAATACTTAACTGCCATTTAATTTGCATTTTTTTCTGTGTCAGTACTTTGGAGCATAGCTAAAGTGCAAAGATATTAACTCCAATTCTTATAACTAATGAGGTAGTTGATATTAGCTTCATTTTATAGATGACAAAACTAGTACAATTAAATCAACCTTGGAACTTAATTCAGGTATTTGTGATGCCAGATGTTGGATAATAAGTATTCACTAAAAAATTGTGCAGTATACTCTTTCTGGCCCAATTGTGCATTTGAAGATATTTTTAATAATGTTAAGCCAGCCCTTCTCTGAGTTGGGTCATTTTGATTTTTCAAACTGAATTGGAGGAAACAAAAGCAAAAAAACTTATCTTAGTCACCACCAGAGGGAGCCAGAAAGGTTGATATTTTAATAAGCTTTGAAATTCTCCAAGTTAGGAATATTTATCTATAAGCAATTCTGATAAATTCATATTAAGAATAATCCTTTAAGTAAAGCATGTATAGTATGTTCTTATTTTGACTTAAAATTTAATGTGTATCTAAGTGTTAAAGTCTGGAAAGATAGGTAACAAAATATAAAATTAATGTTCTTTTTGTCCACATTTTTTATTGGTGCATTATAGTTGTACATAATGATGGGATGTGTTATGTATTCACACATGCACTAATATAACAATATAGTCATTAACAATATAATCTGGCTAATATCACACCCCAGCACTTCCCCAGTGGTATCTCTTAATGATGATTGTCTTTTCTCTCTCCCTCCCTCCCTCTTGCTTGTCTTCTCTATTTGAATATGTATTAGTATTTTCTCTCCTACTCTGAATATATTATTACATAAGAAAACAACACTTAATTGTACTAGTAAGGGGATCTCAACAGCTCTTAGCTAGTTTATAAAGTATTTAAAATCTCTGAAATGCATCACCTGTCATTTTAATTTTCATTGTTAATTTGGGAAATCTATTTTGAAAAGTTAGATTTAGGCCATCATTTATCTGAATCTTTGGAATTCTGAATTACTGCAGTCTAAATTTAAAAAAAATTATTGAGTAGAGAAAAAAGATGTATTGTTTTAGATTCTTGGTTGTCACATTAATATAACGTTTCAGATTATAAAAGAAATATTCATTATGAAAATGTATTTAATAGGATTCGGACTTTAAATTGAGTTTATGGTATCAACTTTTCTTATTAGAATTGGTAAATGGTATAAAATCAAGTAGCCATTTTAATGGCATGATTTGTAAGTAATCTGTGCCCTTTTTTTGACAGCAGGTATAGAAAAAATCCTCTTAATTTTAGGATTAGCCTTGGATTTGAATTTTTTCACTGTCACTTGGTAGCTGTGTAATGCAGACAAGTTGTTGAACTTCTCTAAGTTTCTCTTTTTTATAAAATTAAAATGGCCATAAAAATTTGTCTCGATTATAGTCAAGGGCTGTGTGAAGTACATGCTCAATAAAAGTTTATTTATTAGGTTTGCAACCTTAGTTTTATTTTTGGCCACAACCTTGTTTCCAACATTCAAACTGAACTGATTTATCCTTTAAAGAATCCGTATTTACCCATACCCATCGTCACCTTTAGAAACATATCCATCTCTAACTGTACTTATCTACAACCATAGGCATTCCATTCTGTATTCACCTACTAGAGTAACACCTATATTACATTACATAATTCTTACCCCTTTTACTTTTGGTTTCATTCGATTTCTGTATTATCCCACTTTACTGCAAAGGTGGCTTGTAACAGCATTACAGGACATGTAGGTTTTTTTGACTGCCGGTGCAGAGTGGCTCTGCTCCATACATTTTCATTCCAAGGCCCAGACTGAAGGAGCAGCCCCTGTCTCCACCCACCATTAGTATGGTAGTGCACAGAACTCAGGGCTGGCTAAACCTTGCAAAACCTCTTAAAACTTCTGTTATGTGTGGAGTGCTTCCTGAGTGCCAGAACTTGGGACATGGTCAGGTTCAAAGTCAGTAAGGTGCAGGGGCAAGTATTCTTCCCACAAGAGATAGAGGCAAGTTATAAATTAATGGACAGGGATATATACATAAGCCTCTTCCAAGATGGGGGGTGGTAAATTGTGAATAATAATATAATCCAATACAATCAGACCTCTCTTTTTCTGGGCAGGATCTTGCTAAGTTGTCCAGGTTGGCCTCAAATTTGTGATCCTCCTGCCTCAGCCCAAAAGTAGCTGAGATTATAAGCATGTACCACCACACCTGACCAGTTGGTTCTCTTGATCACAAATGTTAGCTTCTTTCCCTTCAGTATTCAAAATAGATTCATTCCTTCCTTAAGGAAAGAAAACACCTCAAGAATTTCCTTCAATCACATTGGTCTTGAAGTCTAAACCTCATTAAAATTTTCACACTTTTTTTTTTTTTTTTTTTTGCTGTGCTGGGGATTGAACCCAGGGCCTTGTGCTTGTGAGGCAGGCACTCTACCAACTGGGCTACATCCCCAGCCTTTCACACCTTTTGTATATATATTTACCTGATCAGTGACCTAAAAGACGGTTTCTTGCCCCATGTGGTGATGTTGTAGTAATAGGATATCCACAGTAAACATTCCTTTTAAGAAAGGGGAAGAAAGAACCGGGTATGTGGTGCACACCTGTAATCCCAGGGTCTGGGGAGGCTGAGGAAGGAGGATTAAGAGTTCAAAGTCAGCCTCAGGAATTTAGTGAGGGAGCTCTGGTTCCTTAATTCAGGCTGGGGGTTACTTGGTTGTTGTCTATTGTCTTTTTGTCCCTTTGATTTCAATCAGATCAGCTGTGTGTCTGATAGCTACCTCTTCAAGACTTCTTGAGCTTATTGGGTTTCTGAGGACCACAGTCTTAGTCTCTTCCCCTGTGTGTGGGGGTCCCTCTCCAAGCCATTTTATTTCCCTGAAACAGCTCCTCTAGTTGTGCCCAGGGCAAACTCATCCCATCTCCTAATTCTCTGACAGTCTGCTCTCAGAAAGCTCGCTAACCACCTTACATCCTCAGCATGGAAGGGAGTGTTGCTCATAGTGCCAGACCCACCCAAGAAAACTAGGGCAGGTACTGCTCTTGAGTTCCTATTGTGGTCACCAATTTGTTATCAAGAGCTTGTCCTTGTCCTCATTACCAATCCAATAATGAGGACACAATTTTGAGAAAAAAGGAAAAAGACATTTTAGTGCTTTGCTAGCAAAGGAGAAACATAGGGGACTCCTGTCCCAGAAACTGTGATTCTCCTGTTAGGTATTAAGTGAATACTTGTGTATCTGTGAGAAAGAAGGGGAAGTACTTTTTCTATAAAATTTGGTTAGCTTTATATTACTATTACATTTCAATATGTATATCTATCTTCCTTCCCTTAAGAGGGTAAAAAGTTGTATTTCTATACCAACTCATCCCGTTTTCAGATAATGGATTACCAAAATGCTATTATTTCCTAATTTGCTTACTCTTAATATCTACAAAGTTGAATTAGACGACAAGGTGTATGTGTTTCCATACCAAAGAATAAATTTTTACTTTATTTAGTGGAGAGAGTCTAGACTTTGGATTCAGACAGTTCTAGGTTTAAATTTAGCGGCCTAAAACAACAACTATTTTATTTGCTGCTGACTCTGTAGGTCAGCAGTTTGGACTGGACCTGCCATGTGATGATTCCACTGGTCTGTTTGGGGCCACTCCTATGACTGCTGTCGTCTGCTGGCTCCACCAGGACTGGATGGCTAGGATGGTCACACCACACTGTCTGAACTTGATGCTCGGTGTCTGGGCTCTTCCTCTCTGGCAGACTTATCCTCATGGGGCTAGCTGTGCTCACAGTGTGGCAGCAGCATTCCAAGAAGGCTAAAGTGGAAGCTGCAAGGTCTCTTGAGGCCTACATGCAGAAGTCCCACCAGGTCACTTGTGCTGCATTCAAAATAAGTTACAAATCCAGCCAAGATTCAAGGGACAAGGCAATAAATGCCATGTCTTGATAGGAGGAGTAATGAAGTCACACTGCAAAGGGCTGGGCTCCCAGAAGTGAAAGACATAAATAGTGATCCACCACCATAAATTAGTTAACTTCTAATTCATGCCCCATTTGGAAAGTAGAAACAGCAATAATGTAACAGTGGTCCACTTTATGCTTTGAGTCTAGCCCTTGCTGTTCTGCCAACACAGCTTATTTTTAAAAGGGACATCTTTCTCTTCCCCTATACCTCCCCCATCTAATCTCTCCCAATCCCTAATCTTGGGGGAAACAGTATTTACCTTTCTTCCCCATCCTAGGCAGAGTTATCTGTCTTGAGCACACACCCACCAAAGGAATGAAGTAATTCAGACTTTGGGGATGGCACTGGAAGATCTGGAAATGACTATCTCCAAAATTAACAAGTGAATTACAACTTCCAACAGAGCACACAAGAATGTAGCTTTTGAATTGCCTCTTTAAAAATCCCCCTGTTCTCCCTGATGGGCAGAATCACAGCCTCTAGGACAGGAGTCCCCTGTGTTTCTTCTTTGCTAGCAAAGCAATAAAACTCTTTTTCCTTTTTCTCAAAACAGTGTCCTCATTACTGGATTGGCATTGGGAATAAGGACTAAGCTTTTGGTGATAATATGACTTAAATTGAGGGGTTCTTCTTAAAGTTTAACAATTATGTATACACTCAGAAGTATTTCTTAAACAACTTTGAAAGAGAATCCTTATTTTAGAAGCTATGTTTTAACTATTAATCTAAACATGTGAATAAGCATTCTTTCTCATTATTAATTTGGCCATGTATTTTTTATTTTTATTTATTTATTTTGGAACCAGGGATTGAACTCAGGGACACTCGGCCACTGAGCCACATCCCCAGCCCTATTTTGTATTTTATTTAGAGACAGGGTCTCACTGAGTTGCTTAGGACCTCACTAAGTTGCTGAGGCTGGCTTTGAACTCACGATCCTCCTGCCTCAGCTTCCCAAGTCACTTGGATTACAGGCGTGTGCCACCACACCCGGTTTATTTGTTCTTTTTAGATGTATATGACAGAAGAGTATATTTTGACATATTACATATACACAGAGTATAACTTATTCTAATTAGCATGACCATGCATTTTTAATATAGAAGACATATTAAGACTCACTGGAAGGAGAGCCTTTGTAAAATAACTGTGTGGGAAGGTCTTTGTGTTGTGTGAAAAATATGTTCATTTAATATATAAGAGGAAAAACAATTAAGTTCCAATGTATTTATAAAAAATATATCTTCCCATATGTTTTATTTTTATGTACATGTATCCCATTTTAAATTTTTAAAAGTTTTGATTGGTATTGTAAGGTTTGTTTTCACTTTAATTCTTGAAGGGTCTTTTGGGTTCTAGTAAACCCCCAAAGTTCACATTTTCATTTAATTAATGTTTCTTTACAAATTATAAAAAAAATTCAAAGCCGAAGAAATGAAAATATCTTTTGTTTTTCACTATGGAAATTCTCCATCAGAGGCTCTATTTAACAAGTGTATCTGTTTTACTTTTCACTTTGTGCCTTCTAAAATTGACCTGTTTTGAGATATATATTAGAACATTGGCAAACATATTTGTTAAAACTCATCAAAGGTATTACCATATTCATTGGTGTATGTAAGGGTGAGAGGTGATAATAGACCTTCCTTGGTTTTTATCATTATTATGTTTAAAAATTTTTACTCATGACATTCAGGCAATTTAAGAACTCTAATTTGAATATATTTTTCTAAAAGTATTAAGGAACAAAGTTTATTTTTTTCCAAATTACCAATTCCTTAACATTTAAAAAGAGATGTTGAATAAAATCTTACTTACCCAGCCTGAGAACTCTATTCCTGAATAACATGGATTATAATTTGTTCTATTTAAGATCTATGAATATATTTACACATTTTATTTGGAATTTAATTTGTCATTTTTGAAGAAGGGTGAAATAGGTGAGATTAGAAGCAAGTGATACATATTAAACTTGGAGAGGCAACTTCTTGGTCTGTATTTTTAGTAACCTCTTTTGAGGGCCTAGACAGCTCTAATAAGGGAACAAATACCTGCATTAGGGAGGGGTAGACAGTCTGGTATTTAAAGGACAGACTAGAATAGAATCAAACTGGGTGGCTAGGAAATCTTGGCAAGGCAGTGCATTCCTAGTCTTTCTGATTCTATTTATTTAAAAAAATTTTTTTCCCCCAGATTACATAGCCACCTGAGATCCTGAAGGGATTAGATTTATTATTTAAATGATCATCATTATCATCATCATCATTATCATCTTAGTTCTTGTCATTTTTATGTAGAGAAATCCAGTGAAGCAGGATTAAGCCAATTATTGCTATGCCCAGAAAGTAATTGATAGAATATAGTTTCCTTTTTCCTCTTTGTGTCATTGAGTCCCAACTGCATACTTTCACACCATACAGTAGAAGGGTGAGAGAGCTGGACATTAAATAAAGATAAGGGAAAATCATAAAGAGAAGAGAGTCATAGGTCAGGGAGAAGGAAGCTGGTAGTTCAGCTTTTGTTTTCCTGGTTTATTTTAGCATTCTTCTTTTCCTATTATGTAAGCTCTAATTTGCTATTACACAAGAGGGAGGAATAAATAATCCTTGGACTAAATGGAATAGGGGAAATTTTTCTAACCATCACCAGTCCAGTGAACTGTAGAACAGTTCTTAATTGTGCAGCCTAATCTTTAAGGAATGTTCATGCTTTGTGAGCTTTGCTCTCTGCTAAGTTTTGAATTGTGGCAATGATTGTCTTGGGTTTAGTAATTGGGAATGTTGATAATTATGGATACTACAGAACCCTGTTGTGTTTTGTTTCAATTAGATATTGGGAGGAATTTACCTAAATAACTCACTTGTATTATTTAGTTTTTATTCAGGACATGTATTTTTTCCATTGAAGAAGAGTTTAACAGTTGCCTCTACATTCTGTTTTCAAAGACACTTATCTTGAGGATATAATTGTGTTTGTTTTTGAGGTGCTACTTTTTTTGTTTTTGTTTTGTTTGCTTTAATTAGTTATACATGACAGTAGAATATACATTGATACATTGTATATAATGGAGTATAATGTCTCATTCTTCTGGTTATTCATGATGTAGAATATCACCTGTCGTGTAGTTACATATGTACATGGGGTAATAATGTCTGATTCATTCTATCTTTCCTACCCTCACACCCCCTCCCCTCCCTTCTATCCACTTTGGTATGGACTCAAAAGTTTATTTAGGTTTCTAGGTCTGAAGTGGATGAGGTAGATTATGGTATCTGGTGTGTTAAAGTAATTGATTAATCTTGTAAACATTTCAAGGCAAGTTAAGATTCAGCCAATTATTGCTCAGTATAAATTCTTGGAAGTAAAAAATGTAGTGTGCCAGGATAAAGTTTTTTTTTTTTTTTTAAGACTTTATTCTAAAGTGGCCTGAAGAACTTAATGACAAGGCAGTTACCTTAATCCTTAAAGTCCCTTTTGAAAAATGTTTATGATAAAACTGAGAAATCCCACATTTAAATCTCTTGGTGCCTGCCTTCTCTTCTACCCTTATCTCATCCTGAATCCCTCTTACTGATTATGCATCAGCTACATTAGCCTTCTTTCAGATATGCTGTGCTTTTACTGGTTGCTCCCTCTCCCTGGAATGTAAATCCTCATGGGCTGGTTCTTCCTTGCCATTGCAAGTGCACCATCATGATCACCTTCTCAGAACAGCCTTTCACAATTAGCCAGCCTAACATTCTACTCCAACATTGCCTTCGTATCTTCCCTATGTTTACCTGATAACTTGTTTTCCTTAGTTGTTTACTTTCTGTCTTTCCTTGTTAGAGCATCAGGTTCCATTAGGAGAGAGACTTTGGCTGTCTTACTGTTGTATCCCAAGTGCCAGATATGTAAAAGGGACTTCATAAAAGTTTGCATATGTAAATATAGACATTTTCATATATTTTTGCTGTAAAGGACATCTGAGTTTTTAAGGTTTAAATTTTTAAGAAATGTTTGCATTTTTACATTGAAATTTTTTCCAGATAATTAGAGAAATAGGAATAGTTTAATTAATAGGAAGAACACCAGGTCAGATGTCAGAACAGCAGAATTCTCCTATCATTCTACAACTGCCTATAGTTATGGCAGACAAAATCCTCAAACCTTGGGGGAGGGAAGAGGGACTGAAGGATGAGTTGATCATAAGTGGCCAGCAATGTAATCAAACATACCTTATAGTGAAGTCTTTTAAGAACCTGAAAAAATAAGGTTCAGAGAGTTTCTTGCTTGCTGAACACAGTAGGAACTTGGAGGGTGGCATACCAGGAGATGGTAGGAAAACTTTGTGCTGCTTCCCACATACTTGGCTCTATACATCTCTTTCCTTTGACTGTTCATCCGTATCTGTTCATCATCTAAAAGGTAATTACCTTTTAGAATAAATGAGTAAATATAAGCAAAGTGTTTCCTTTAATCCTGTGGGCTGATCA
>JAJEJO010053508.1:0-12086 GCA_020662805.1 Glaucomys volans
TAATTCCTCCCCATGTTGACTGAGATTGTTGTTTTTTGTTTCTTCCTCTTTGAATATTTTGTTGAGAATGTTCTGTAGGGCAGGCTTTCTATTTGTGAATTCTTTAAGCTTTTGTTTATCATGGAAAGATTTTATTTCATCATCAAATCTGAAGGTAAGTTTTTCTGGGTATAAAATTCTTGGTTGGCATCCATTTTCTTTCAGAGCTTGAAATATGTTGTTCCAGGCCCTTCTTGCTTTTAAGGTCTGGCCTGAGAAATCTGCTGATATTCATATTGGTTTCCCCCTGTAGGTAATCTGAATCTTTTCTCTCGCAGACTTTAAAATTCTTTGTTTTGTATGTTGGGTATTTTCATTATAATGTGCCTTGGTATGGATCTGTTGTAATTCTGTGTTTGGTGTCCTGTAAGCCTCTTGTAATTGATTTTCCAGCTCATTCATCATATTTGGGAAATATTCTGTTATTATTTCATTGAACAGATTATTCATTTCCTTGGTTTGTATCTCTGTGCCTTCCTCAATCCCATTAGCTCTTAAATTTGTTCTTTTCATGATGTCCCATATTTCTTGGATGTTTCGTTCATGATTCCTAACCATCTTCTCTGTTTGTTTGACTTTGTTTTCAAGATTAAATATTTTGTCTTCATTGTTTGAGGTTCTGTCTTCCAAGTGAACTATTCTGTTAATTATACTTTCTATTGAGTTTTTAGCTTGGTTTATTGTCTCCTTCATTTCCTTGTTTCCTTCAAGGATTTGTTTGTTTGTTTTTTTTTTTCTCAGAACTTCTATCTCTTTATTGAAATGATTTTTTGCTTCCTGCAATTGCTCTATTAGCTGATTATTCATAGCCTGAATCTGCTCTCTCGTCACATCATTCTCTTCTCAGATCATTTTAATTATGAACATTCTGAACTCCCTTTCTGTCATTCCTTCTACCATGCTGTCTTTGGGTTCTCTTGATATATCATCTAGGTTTGTTTGGGACACTTTCTTCCCATGTTTTCTCATGTTCCTCGTGTATCTTCCCCTCTAGTAGTGCAAATCAGAGGGATTGCAATTTCCCTGTAAAGACTTAAAGTGTCCCTGCAGATTTCCAGTAACTCACCTGATGTTTGAGAGGTGCTTGATCAAGCGGTGACCCAAGAAATCTGCTGTCCCACTACCTCCACGTTGGGAATGATCAATGCTTCTGGGCAGAGGCAGACTGGTGTTGATAGACAATCAGATACAGCAAGGTGCTAGGCCCCAGGCCAGGGTGTGGACCTGGGCACTAGACCAAGTTGGGGTGGGGGGCACAGACCTGTGCTTAGTGATGGAGACACTGGACTTGAGAGCCCAGGCAGGCCTGAGCTCCTCGCTGGGGGCTCAGTCAGTGGCAGGTGGTCATTCTCCCAGGGAAGCTGTAAAATAGTGCTGAAGGGCTCAACTCCCCACTGAGCTGGGAACTCTGTCCACTCCAGGCCAGACCTCCTCAGGAGACGCCTCACAGTCGTGGGGAAGACTGGAAGTCTGGAGCTCAACTCTGAGGACTCAGGCAGCTGCAGATGGTCACCCTCTGCTAGGGAAGCTGCAAAATGGCACCAGAGGGTCCAAACTCCCCACCGGAGCCAGCAACTCTGGCCGCTCAAGGCCAGACCTCCCCAGGAGATGTCACGCAGTGGTGGGGAAGACTGGAGCTCAGCTCTGAGGACTCAGGCAGCTGTAGATGGTCGCCTTCTGCAGGGAAGCTGCAAAATCTTGAATATCACTTTAAATGAGCTGGAAGCTGACTTATTTTGGAAACATTCTGACTTGCAGTAGGGTGGGAGGCAGACCCTTATTTCAGGTAAGGCCTTTTACAATCTTTGGCAGAGTGTTCCAGGTTTGAAGGTATTTTTGCCTCCTCTTAGGATATCATTTTAGACAGTTTATATGTATTGTTTCCTGAATCTATGTGAATACTTGTTAACACAATATATTGCATTTAAAACAAATCAAGGAAAGGCTGAGCGCTTTTAACTTTCCTTTTGTGTGGCAAAGTGACCAAATATTTTTTCACGATATTAACCTGTAAACAAATCAGGCTCTCACTAACTTTAAATACATTTGCATTTATAAAGCAACAAATTTACATATACCCTATTGGTAGCAGGTTCTGTTAGAGAACATTATAATGTTCTAACAGAACATAATGTTCTGTTAGAGAACATTAAATGATCTCCAATAAAATTTGCCATTCCCCCAAGCCTGAAACTACCAACATAGACTAGTCTAACCTGGAGAACAGCAGCCCGACAAATTTCCTGCTCTAAAGACCTGCTTACCCAGAAGACATGGACACATGAATATACAAAGAGCAACCAAACCTAGTTTTTCAAGGAAAAAAACCCTAGTCTCTGCAACATATCACAATACCCTACCAGTTATTTAACCACAATAAAGAATAAAACTTAAGGAAATCCTTGTAACATATTGATTATACTTTGATTTATATTAGCCCATTAATATTTGACCTTAGGGGAAAACTTTAAACAGTTTCTAATTGATGGTCTCACAGTCATATAACTACTTTGCTACACAAAAAGTTGTTGGAATTTGCCCTTTATTTACACACAGATTTTCTTACCCAGAAATATTTTCCTTTTCCTTTTACTGAATATATTTTAATACCTAGAACTTTGCACTTTCCCTTTCCCATCTGTTGACCCCTTCCTTGTTTGTATTCTAAAACAATTCTATGAAATTTCTGAATTTAGATAAATTATTAGGATTTCACTTTTAGTAACCTTGCTCTCAGGGATGATACAAAACAATTCCAAATCCCTTTATTTACCAATCCTTGAAAAAACACCAATAATGCTAAAACATGTCACCCCATGGAATTTAACTCTAATTTACTTATTTTACTGTAATAACCAAGATCAGATAAGGTTTTTGAATAGTATTTGTCATCTCTTTCCTGTGGAAGAGTCCTAAAAAAACAATTGATATTACACATTTTATGGACATCAGCATTTTTTTAGTTGACCACCTTGACTTGTGAGGTTAGATATATTTTACTTTCATTTATTTACTGAATTTAAATTGAACCTTTCTAATCCTTCATTTATTTACTGAATTTAAATTGAACACTTTTAATCACATGAATCAAATATACCTGGATCCAGTTTTTCTTTTAGCACTATGTTAATCTCTAATATCATGTACATGAATTTTGGATACAATATACACTTAAACAAAGGCCTTGTAGGTTTTTCTCCATTGCAATGTAACAAGATGTTCAAAAATCTAAGTTGAATAAAAATAGGAACTGACCAAGGGTTATGAGTTCAACAAGTACGTGGGCGGCAGTTAATTATTCTCAAATAAATCACTCCTTTGTTGTTTTTATTTTTTCCTTGGGTTGGAAATTGGTCTCCTACTGGGCTTTTTGCTTCCTCTATTATCATTTGAATATAAGTTCTACTTGAGATTTGGTTCCAGCAGTAACCTGATATCTCAGGCACTTTAACCATTTTTATCAGGACAGGGTTTGAATGCTTAAGAGCTCTGTAATGGGCTTTTGTTATTCCTCCTGGATGGAGGCACCTGTCATTTATATATTGTAAAATAATTCACTATGGGGGAGCTGTAACAAGGGGAGGGTTGGACCTGGTTCCTCCTGCCCCTCTGGAGGGCGAGAGGGCGGGTGCCCCCAGCCATCTTCTCCCTCCCTCGGCCCCTGGTTTTTGGCGGTTACCTGAGACTCCAGGGATTGGTATTAGCGCAAGCTGCATTTAAGACCGGTCTGGCCTTTGCCCTCAAACCAGTGCAGCCTCTCCTAGTTCCCAAATTAGCTGAAAGGCAATGCTTAAGCCATAATCCAAATTTGAATGTCAGACACCCAGTCCTGAGGGTGTGGCCACCCAATGCCCTGAGGACACCAATCAACCTTGAAACTGCCCCAGACAGCAGCAACCCGTCAGCCAGCCAGGTGGCCTGAGTGGGCCATTTTGATTCACAAAACTTTCTTACACCCATTAACAAAAGCTCTGCAGTCAGCTGCATGTTCTTGGAAGTCCTGAAAAGTATCTAAAAAAAAACAAGTTAGAACTGGGGCACATGGTTGACTGATTCTGCCCAGTAATAGACTGTCCTGAAGAGAGATGCTACATCGAAAGCAAAGCCAAAGCACAGAAAACACAAATGGCCATGAACCAGACTAACAAGACAAAAAAAGACAGACAGACAACAACCGGAGTAGGCCCCACAGGGAGGCCTATTAGATTAGGCCACAGGGCGGCCCCAGGCAGCGGCCATGCTGACAGCCAGGCCTGGACGGCAGCTACGAGTCAGTCAGCCATGCCATAGCCAAGCAGCCCAAGCCTCAGGTTGGCGGCTATGCCGGAAGCCAAGTGGCGGCCATGTTGGCAGCCAGTCACGCGGCAGCAGAGCAGACAGGCCATCCGCCCCGGACAGTGGCTACCCGTCATGCCGGCAGCCAACCACATGGCAGCTGAGCAGACTGGCCCCAGACAGTGGCTACCTGCCAGCCAGCCATGTGGCAGGCGAGCAGACCGCTCCAGACTGTGGCTATGCCTCAGCCATACGGTGGCCAAGTGGACCGGTCCCAGTCGGCAGCTACCAGGCACCCACGCATGGCGGGTACCCATCAGCCAGCCTCACAGCAGCCCAGAAGCCCAAGCCCCAGGTTGGTGGCTATGCCAGAAGCCAAGTTGCGGCCATGTTGGCAGCCAGTCACGTGGCAGCGGAGCAGACTGGCCATCCACCCTGGACCATCATGCTGGCAGGCAACCTCATGGCAGTTGAGCAGACCGGCCCTGACAGTGGCTACCAGCCAGCCAGCCACGCAGTAGGCGAGCAGACCACCTCGGATGGTGGCTACGCCTTAGCCACCCATGTGGCCCAGACCAGACTAACAAAGCAGATACAGACAGACAGACATCAGCCAACCAGATTAGGCCCCATGTGGCCTACCAGACTGTGCCCAAGGGGGGCCCACCAGATTGAACCCACGAGGGGGTTCACCAGACTGGACCCCACAGGGGTCCCACCAGGAGCCAGAAGCAATGTCTCGCCCTGACCTGGGACTGGTGTAAGCGGCTGCGTCCAACCTGACCAAAGTCCCCCAGATACAGAAAGTTGACTCACCAATACAGGATACCAGGTGGCTTTGTCCAGAAGGGCGTCCTGAAGATGGGCTGGGGTCCCCCCAAGAGTGAGGCTGAGGCACATCTCTCAGGAGCTCCCCTCTACTCAGGGTGGAGGCTCCCAGGCAACCATCTCAGGAGGCCAATTTAGGCGTGAGGGCTTGGAGAAATTAAATGTCGGTGGAACCTCCAAATGTTGTACCCAAAGAAAATAAAATCATCCTGAAAGACCCTCAGTCACCCTGTCCAAGGAAGATCACGCGAAGACACTGCTGGCTGCAAACGCAAGAGGTGTTTATTGGTACACAGGCGCCTGCGGGTGCACAGCAAAACCTCAGCCGGAGCTTCGGTGAACTGGCACACCGGGCTTTGGGGTACAGGGTTGTTATGGGGTAAAGGGGCAGGTTTCGCGCGGGCGGTAAGCAACAGGTATCTTATTGGCTAATTTGAATCCAACACATAGGTTATACTTAAGTTCCCGGAACAACCATGATTTCTGCTCTGTCACGGTGACCTATGCTTTTTCCAATTGTCCTGTGGTTTCTTAACCTGTTTATCAGTTTAAGTTTAACAACCTCCGGGCAGCTCCCGAAATCAGTTCCCGAAACCAGTTCCCAAAATCTCCCTAAGGGGGGGTTTGGGTAGAGTGACCTATGTCATGGTTTTAGTTCCCAGAATCTGTTCCTTTCCTGGGGGGGTGGTTCTGTCCTGTGTCATGGGTTTAAGACACGGGGCTGGGGTCTTTCAATCCAAGACAATCACATAAAGCCAAAAGAAGCCTTTATTTTAGCTGGCCAGCAAAAACCTCCCTTACTCCAAAAAGCAGGAGATGGGGCGTTAATTGTGTCATTGCCAAGTTTTATAGGGCTCGGGATGGGATTAGGACAGGGCTACAGGGCGCGGGATGGTTTAGGGTTGGGCTATAGGGAGGGGGAATAGGGTGGGGCTGACTTTCTCCTGGTGGCACTGGAGAATCTCTCTGGGAAGTATACCAAAGCTATCCAATGAGCATGAATTACTTTGATAACTAAAATGTATATCAACCTATAAAATGAAACTAATACCTAGTTGTGTTTGAGAATCTGAGCCTTGCATGAAAGTGAAAAAGAATATTTAATTCCCACAGCTCACTGATAACTACCATTGACATTTTAAAGAATTTCCTACCATCTTTTTCCTTATATGCATGGACATATATATTTGGAATAAAGTTGAATTAAGCTTTGAGAAATTGTGTTGCCTGCTGTATCACTCCCATTTCCACATATGAACTTCCCCAGGTCATTAAAATTTACCCTGTTATCTTGCTAAGAGGTTCTGTGATGGGTGCCTGTCTGGTCTTTCCCTAATGCTATGCATAGGATTGGTGAGCTGCTTTGATTGACAGGGCCATTACACCCAGGACCCAACACCACAACCCTATTCCCTATTGTATCGAATAGGATTTTAGTGTCCTTCACATAGTAGGTGGTCAATAAATATTTGCAAAACAAATGAATAAACAGAAGAGTTAAATTAATGTAAATGGTTTTAAGTAGTCACCAAACAATAGCTGCTGTGAAAACAGCCCCACCCAGGTCAAGGTCACTGGCTGCATCTGCACATAGCCAGGGCTCCATATCCACTCCTCAAAGCCTCTCATTTCTTCTCTGATACTCTGAATCACTCCAGGATGGAAAATCAGGTCTTCATTTCTGAGCTTGGCTTTGAACACAACCAAAGCAAATTGCCCCACAGGTCCCCAGAGGGGAGTGTCATTTCACCCACATAGGCAGCTTTTTATTGAAGCCAGGAAGTCAAAGGGCTGTGAAAGACCTAGCTTCCCTAGATTGTCACTGTGCAGGGAGAGAGGGCTCCCCAGGTGGCTGTGGGTGATTCTAGAAGCCCAGTCTTCAATCTCCAGATTTGTGGGCTCCCATAGTGGAGCAGACAGGGTGGGGGTGACACATGGAATATCTTTGGCTCAGACATGAAAAAACATAAAATGTTTCCACTTAAAGGAACTGTGTTCAGATCCTATTGCACCACTTCCTGAGTGACTTTGGACTCTGTGAGCATCAGTTTATCATTCTTAACACAGGGATGAAAGCAGAAGCCACTTCACGGGAGATTTGAAATCACGTGAAACACTTAGCACCATGCCTGGCCCATGAGGGACATGATCAAAGGGAGACATTACTCCAACCTTTCTGGGGAATTTCCAGTCAAATATGGGCCCCCTCTTTTGCTTGAAATGTGAGGCCAATTCCATTTCACCAAACTTGTTCATCACAACTATTTATGTCCTGATGGAAATGTAGTCACATCATCAGAAGGACACAGGAGGCTCTGTCTTGGCTATGGACTTCCAGACATTTACTTTGATAACTCGGAGACAGACATAAGGCACGTGGGACCAAATGCCTACATGACTGATGGTCAGGTTGATGACAGGTGGCAGAAGCAGGGAACCAGAGGATCTCTGGTGATTAGACAATGGCCTGAGGCTGGCAAGGTGAAGTTGAATAGAGAACTGAAAATCTGAATTGGGTCAAAAAATTCCTCTCCAGGAGTCACAGTCCACTTTAGCAATAATTCGTAACATGAATCAGCCATGATAACCACAGCTCACAATGTCACACTGGATGTCAAGATCTAAGAGGACTTTACACACATCTTCTTCAACTTCCACATTTTTCCTCCCAGGAAGCTCATTATCTGGTTTGTAGGGAAGGAAACTGAGACTTGGTTCCATGGCCCAGGTCTTCCAACTGGTAGACTGTTGAGCAGAGACTGAGTCCAACTCAGCCCGTGCCCCATCATGAATTTTTTTGTCTTATGAATGATGTACTTTAGGGTTGGTCTGGCAATTGTCAGGAGGTTCCTGTACTACTAAAATTTATTTATTTGAGGCTGGCTTTCATTCATTCCCTCATTGATTCAGGCTACAGGATGAGCTCAGAATCATGAGTTAATACATGTGCCAGGAATTGTGTTAAGCAGGGGATTGAGGGTGAATGAACCAGGCTCAGTCTCTGCCTCTTTGTGGCTCATGGTCTATCAGAAGAGACCCAAAATTAATAAATGATTCCAGGTGAGTTCAGTTCTTTTGTAAGGGGTGTTACAGATCATTCAACCTTCACCTAGAATGCCCCAGGTATTTTGGTGTTTAAACAGGCTGGACTGAGCCCCTAATACTGGGAAAATCCACTTCCTCTTTGGGGAAAAATAATACAGGGAGGTGTTTGACAAAATACCTAGTATATAGCAGATGCCTGATGTTGGTAACAATAACAATATAAATAGTATCTCCATCACTGACGTAGACCCAGCAGTGTGACTTTGTTCTCCTGAGCATCATTCTTGCCCTCTGTTACCCATGAGTCAAAGTCTTGGGCTTGCTCCTCCAAGTGTGGCCTTTGTCCCAGGTATGCGCATCCTAGAAATGCCATTTGCAATTAAAAAATTAAAATAAATATTCCTTTGGAAGGGAAAAAGATAGCTTCAATGACCTAAGTCAGCTTTTTTGACATCCTTCCTCTACATAGAAAGATCCTGTGAACTTTAGGTTATCGTGCTCCTTCAAACTACAGGTGCTCCTTAGCTCCTCTGCTGACCCCAGGGGCCCATTGCACAGAGAGACCAGATGAGGGGCTGCAAGTGTGTGATCAGGCCAGCTGCAGGGGATGCCGACACCCTGGCCTGAGATGGGTTCTGGCTGCAGCTGCACCTGTTGGAGATGGAAATCTCATCAGCAGGGTTCCTCCCAGCTCCACCTTGCTCACCTTGGCACCTCAGGGAGCGCTCTCTACCACAACAGTCTCTCAGAGTTGTTTGGCAGTTTCTCCTTTCTGGTCTCACTCTGGGTCAGGAAACCCTGAGAAGATGAAAGATACTGGGTCATCTCCTGAGTGGGAAAATGTTTGAAAATGAAGAAAAGTACTGCTTGCATTCCTACTCTCACCTGAAGCCAAGGCCTGAGCTCCTCATTCAGAGTTCTTCTCACCTCATTTTTATGCTTGACTCTGCTAGTGGGACTCATCAGAAGAAGAGAGGAATCCAGATCTTGGGACAAGATCTTCTTAAACTCAAAGAATATTTGGATCCCTTTTAAGGAGTGAAAATGAAGAGATCCACCCATATTTACTTAAATTCATTTATTTTAAAATTTAAATTTAAACTAATTAACTCCTTATGTCATACTTGTGTAGAGAATTCCTCTCCTTATATACCACAACCTTGAAACCATAACATTTAAATGATCGATCTTAATTTAAAATGACAGAAAATGTTGTTTGATTGAATTTAAACCATCCATGCCAGGTCATTAGGAAAAGTTGATCTGCCTCTGCATGTAAACTTTGTATGCAGTTAAGAGTGGCAACTAATGAGACCCAGAAGGACAGTGATTTAGATGAATTGAGGCTTTATTGGTTTCTTGTGTGAAAATAATCATGAAATACTTGATCTTTTCTGTTCTAACATCCTTAGCATATGGCACCTAGTTCAGGGTGCCTCATGGTCACAATGTAGCTGCTGTGGCTCAAGCATCTGTACTCCCTGAAAGAAGAAAACAGAAGGAGGAAAGGCTTACCTCTCAGGTCCGCCCATCATTTTTAAATAAATTGCAAGGAAAATTCACCTAATGACCTTCTTGTGTTGTTTGGCAACTCTCTATTCAGGGTAGCAGAGAATAAAGCATTTTGACTGAGAATAACAGGACTTTGAATAAAATAGGGGCCTGTTGTTCTGGATGTTGGCAGAATGGACATTGAATAGGATAGCATCAGTGGTCATCATACCTCAGGTCTTTCTAACTTGTGTAATTCTAAAGCAGAGACTAATTTTTGAGGCAGGTATGTTGTAGGATCAAGGATGAGATCCAGTGCCTAAGAAGCTGAGGTGGAGAATGACTCCTGAACTAGAAAGTGATACTAGAAACTCAAGAACAAACTCTGTAGTCCTGCCCCTACAATTCCACCATACCTGCCAGCTCTGGGAGAAGAAAGCCCCTGGGTTACACAGCACCCCACTTAAACCTCCTCACAGACCCAGATGGCTGCACACCAAGTATGAACTTGAGATAGACTATCCACTTGGAGGAGCAGCTCAAAAGTCCTAGCATGCTCAGGAGTTGCAAGTGTTTATAAGACACTTCCTCAGGAAAGAAAGATCATGCAGGGGAAAGGCAGAAACAGATTTCTTTCTCTGATGAGCTTCCTCCAGATGCCTCAGAGAGACTCACTTGAACCTTAATCATGAAAAAGGAGCAACTGGGAAGAGAGAAAGGAGAGATGCTGAGCTTGTACTATTGCAATAAGGACTGTACCAAAGGTCAGCCCAGGCTGTGGCTGTAGAAGAGGGAACAGAACTGAGGGAGCAGGAAGGAAGGGAGTGAGGGAAGGAGACAGGGAGATTGGGAAAGGATAGATGAATGGGTAATGATTGAGCTAATGTTTAGGTATGTTGATGGGTGAGTAGATGCAAGAATGAGTGGGTTACTATAAGAAGAAAGGAAAGATGGAAGGAAGGAAGGAAAGATAAGTGGGTGGAAGGACGGATGGAAGGAAGGATAGGATGGATGGATGGATAGATGCATAGGTAGATGAATGTATGGATAGGAGAAAGGAAGAAATGGATGAATGGATGGATGGATGGATGGATGGATGAATGGACCGATTGAAGGAGGGAATAGAGGATAAATAAATAGATAAGTGGAAGAATGGAAGGTGGATCAATTAATGGGGTATAGGTGAATGGATTGATTCATCTCAATCAGAGACAATATCTTTACATAAGACTGAAAATTGATGGTCCCTTACATGAACAGAACAACTAGTACATTTTATTCAACTCACTGTGTGCTTCTCAACAGTGCCTCTCCACCTTGGCTCACCTGAAGGACTTATAAATGGCCTGTTGTTTAAAGGTCATCCCCCATGCCACAGTTATGTTGGTCCCTGGAGATGACATGACACCAGTATTTTTATAAACCCACATGATTCAAATAGAAGTCAAGCTTGAGAATCAGCTGAAATTCAAAAATCCATGGAACCAGGTTACTTTGATACCTGACCAGAGTGCATGCAGCTACTAATACCTGATCTTTCACCAACCACTGGTAACTGGCCTGGTCTGGGTGCATATTTTAATTTGTAGTCACCAACTTTAATGTCAAACTTGGTTTGATTTCTGCCTCCATCAAAAGGCTGTGTCTCCTTCGCCAAATGGCCTAGCCACATTGGGCCTCAATTTCTGTATCTGCAAAATGGAACCCTTGGAAACAAAAGTAAATGTTTTATAGAGTTTTGCAAGGAGAAAATAAGGTGATGGCTTGCATATTCCAAGCACTTGACCAAAGATAGCTGCTATTATAAAATTGAGAATATAATAAGTATTCAATTCATAATTATAGGTAAAAACCATAGACAACAAACATTGATCATGAGTTCTGTATCAACCTTTGTTTCCATAGTTTTGTTTTTTATAGTATTAACTAAATTAATTCTGGTAAAACCTCAATGAGATACTGAGGGTATTTTCAGATGAGCAAGCAAGGCACAGAAATGTTGAGTCGTATGCATACTGAACACACAGTTAATGCTGGTCAAGGCATGACCTGAGGCCAGAATATTGGCTCTTGGTTTTACCGCCACTGTTCTCTACCCTTCATGGCACCAGCACATAGAACTCATACAGTCTGCCCTAGCTGGGAATGAAAGAGTTTCACAGCTAGTTATCAAAGGAAATGGCCATTTGACACCTAATCTTGAGGTCTCGACTGCTGTGTTCTGGTCATTATCCTTTGAATTGTACCTAGGCCTCACAGGACTTTTCTAATTTTCAGAGTTTTCATTAAAACCCAAATGCTTCTAAGAGGTGGCCTGTGGTGGTAAGTCACTTATCCATTCATTCCAGCCTTTGTGGATGCCAGTATTTATGAAGCATCTACTCTGTGCCAGAAAATGTGCTAGGTCT
>JAJEJO010053509.1:0-42213 GCA_020662805.1 Glaucomys volans
TGAGAGTTATTGGGATTGAGGAAGGCACAGAGATACAAACCAAAGAGATGAATAATCTATTTAATGAAATAATATCAGAAAATTTCCCACATCTGAAGAATGAAATGGAAAATCAAATACAAGAGGCTTATAGGACACTAAATGTACAAAACTACAATAGATCAACACCAAGGCACATTATAATGAAAGTACCTAACATGCAAAATAAAGATAGAAATTTAAAGGCTGTGAGAGAAAAAAATGATATTACACTCGGGGGGAACCAAAGCAGTTATCAGCAGATTTCTCAACACAGACCCTAAAACCAAGAAGGGCCTGGAACAACATACTTCAAGCTCCAAAAGAAAATGGATGCCAACCAAGAATTTTATACCCACCAAAACTTACCTTCAGATTTGAAGATGAAATAAAATCCTTCCATGATAAACAAAAACTAAAAGAATTTACAAATAGAAAGCCAGCATTACAGAACATTTTAAACAAAATATTCCATGAGGAAGAAATGAAGTACAACAATGTAAGTCAGCTTAGGGAAGAACTACTCTAAAGGAATAGCCAAATAAAGGAGAAACCAAGTCAAGTTAAAAACCAAAAATGAGCAAAAATGACTGGGAACACAAATCATAAATCAATAATAACCCTGAATGTTAATGGCCTGAATTCATTAATCAAAAGACAGACTGGTAGATTGGATTAATAAGAAAGACCCAACAATATGCTGCTTCCAAGAGACACATCTCAGAAAAAAATACCCACAGACTAAAGGTGAAAGGATGGGAAAAAACACACCATACACACGGACTCAGTAAAAAAGCAGGGATTTCCATCCTCATATCAGATAAAGCAGACATCAAGCCAAAATTAGTTAGAAGGGATAAAGAAGGGCATTGCATACTGCTTAAGGGAAGCATAAATCAGCAGACATAACAATCATAAATATTTATGCCCCAAACAATGGCACATCCATGTACGTCAATCAAATCCTTCTTAATTCCAGGAAACAAATAGAACAAAACACAATAGTACTGGGTAACTTTAACACACCTCTCTCACCATTGGATAGATCTTCCAAGCAGAAATTGAACAAAGAAACCTTAGAACTCAATAACACAATGCTAATTTAGACTTAACAGACATATATAGAATATTCCATCCATCAATAAGCAAATACACTTTCTTCTCAACAGCTCATGGATCCGTCTCTAAAATAGACCATATGTTATGCCACAAAGTTACTCTTAGCAAATACAAAAAGATAGAGATACTACCTTGTATTCTATCAGACCATAATGGAATAAAATTAGAAATCAATGATAAAATAAAAACCAGAAACTACTCCAACACCTGGAGATTAAATAATATGCTATTGAATGATGCATGGATAACAGAAAACCTTAGGGGGAAAATAAAAAAAATACTTAAAGGTCAACAAGAACAAAGATACAACATATTAAAATCTCTGGGATACTATGAAAGCAGTGCTAAGAGGAAAATTCATTGCATGGAGCACATTCAATAAAAGAATGAAAAGTCAACAAATAAATGACCTCACTTGAGGGACAGTTCATCACTAAAAGTACTGGAAGACAGGAGATAATTAAAATCAGAGCGGAAATCAATGAAATTGAAAGAAAAGAAACAATTCATAAAATTGAGAAAACAAAAAGTTGGTTCTTTGAAAAGATAAACAAAATTGATAAACCCTTAGCCACACTAATGAAGAGAAGGAGAGAAAACCCAAATTACTAAAATTCGTGATGAAAACGGAAATATCACAACAGACACTATTGAAATACAAAACATAATTAGAAGCTGTTTTGAAAACTTACACTCCAACAAAACAGAAAAATCTCAAAGACATCAACAGGTTCCAAGAGGCATATGAGCCACCCAAACTGAATCTAGTGGCTATACATAATTTAAATAGATCAATTTCAAGGAATGAAATAGAAGAAGTCATCAAAAGTCTACAAACAAAGAAAAGTCCAGGCAGATGGATTCACAGCCGAGTTGTACAAGACCTTCAAAGAAGACCTCATTCCAATACTCCTCAAAGTATTCCATGAAATAGAGGAGGAAGGAACCCTTCCAAACTCATTCTATGAAGCCAATATCACACTGATACCAAAAGCAGACAAAGACATATCAAGAAAAGAAAATTTCAGACCAATATCTCTAATGAACATGGATGCAAAAATTAACAAAATTTTAGCAAATCACATACAAAAGCATATTAAAAAGATAGTGCACCATGATCAAGTGGGTTTCATCCCAGGGATGCAAGGTTGGTTCAACACCCGGAAATCAATAAATGTAATTCATCACATCAACAGACTTACAGTTAAGAACCATACGATTATTTCAATAGATGCAGAGAAAGCATTTGATAAAATACAGCATCCCTTCATGCTCAAAACACTAGAAAAAATAGGGATAGTAGGAACGTTCCTAAACATTGTAAAGGCTATCTATACTAAGCCTACAACCAACATCATTCTAAATGGAGAAAAATTGAAAGCATTCCCCCTGAAAACTGGAACTAGGCAGGGATGCCCTCTTTCACCACTTCTATTCAACATCATCCTTGAAACTCTAGCCAGAACAATTAGACAGACCAAAGAAATTAAAGGGACACGAACAGGAAAAGAAGAGCTCAAACTATCCCTTTTTGCCAATGACATGATTCTATATTTAGAGGAGCTGAAAAATTCCACCAGAACACTTCTGGAACTCATAAATGAATTCAGTAAAGTAGCAGGATATAAAATTAGTGCTTGTAAAGCTAATGCATTTTTATTCATAAGTGATGAATACTCTTAAAGAGAAATTAGGAAAACTATAACATTCACAATAGCCTCAAAAAAAAAAAAAAAACTTGGGAATCAATCTAACAAAATAGGTGAAAGGCCTCTACAATGAGAACTACAGAACATTAAAGAAAAAAACTTAAAGAAAATCTTAGAAGATGGAAAGATCTCCAATGTTCTTGGATAGGCAGAATGAATATCGTCAAAATGGCCATACTACCAAAAGTGCTATACAAATTCAATGCAATTCCAAATAAAATCCCAACAACAGACCTCACAGAAATAGAGTAAGCAATCATGAAATTCATTTGGAGGAATAAGAGACCCAGAATTGCTAAAGCAATTCTTAGCAAGAAGAGCCAAGCAGGAGGTATCACAATAGCAGACCTTCAACTATACTACAAAGCAATAGTAACAAAAATGGCAAGGTATTGGCACCAAAATAGGCAGGTAGATCAATGGTACAGAATAGAGGACATAGAGCCAAACCCACATGAATACAATTTTCTCATACTAGATAAAGGTGCCAAAAACATACAATGGAGAAAAGATAGCCTCTTCAACAAATGGTGCTGGGAAAACTGGAAATCCATATGCAGAAAAATGAAACTAAGCCCCTATCTCTCACCCTGCACAAAACTCAACTCAAAATGGATCAAGGACCTAGGAATTAGACCAGAGACCCTGCACCTAATAGAAGAAAAAGTAGGTCCAAATCTTCATCATATCAGCCTAGGACCAGACTTCCTTAACACAACTCTCGAAGCGTAAAATTAAAAGTAGGAATCAACAACTGGGACAGATTCAAACTAAAAAGCTTCTTCTCAGCCAAAGAAACAATCAGCAATGTGAAGAAAGCCTACAGAGTGGGAGGAAATCTTTGCCACAAACACGTCAGAGAAAACACTAATCTCCTGAATATATGAAGAACTCAAAAAACTTTACCCCAAGAACTTTACCCCAATCAATAAATGGGTTAAGTGAGCAGACACTTAACAGAAGGGGATCTACAAGCAATCAACAGATATATGAAAAAACGTTCAACATCTCTAGTAATAAGAAAAATGCAAATCAAAACTACCCCAAGATATCATCTCACCCCAATTAGAATGTCTATTATCAAGAATACAAACAACAATAGGTGTTGGCAAAGATGTGGGGAAAAAGGTACACTCATACATTGCTGGTGGGGCTGCAAATTGCTGCAGCCACTCTGAAAAGCAGTGTGGAGATTACTTCAAAAACTCAGAATGGAACCACCATTTGACCCAGCTATCCCACTCCTTGCCTAGACCCAGAGGACTTAAAATCAGCATACCACAGTGATGCAGCCACATCAATCTTTATAGCAGCCCAATTCACTATAGCTAGATTGTGGAACCAACCTAAATGCCCTTCAGTAGATGAATGGATAAAGAAACTGTGGTTTATATACACAATGGAATATTATTCAGCCATAAAGAAGAATAAAATTATGGCATTTATAAAGAAGAATAAAATTATGGCATTTGTAGGTAAATGGATGATGTTGGAGACTGTTATGCTAAGTGAGATCAGCCAATCCCAAAAATCCAAAAGCCAAATGGTCTCTCTGATAAATGAATGATGATACATAATGCGGGGGGGAAGGGTGGCAAGAATGGAGGAAGGATAGATAGCATAGAGGGAAGGGAGAGGTGGGGGCGGGTGGGGGATAAAAATAATAACAGAAAGTGTGACAGATACCATTGCCCTGTGTACATGCATGAACGCACAGATGGTGTGACTCTACTTTGTGTACAACCAGTGAAACAATAGCTGTACTCCATTTGTGTTCAATGAATCAATAAGTAAATTAAAAAAAAATTATGGCATTTGCAGGTAAATGGATGGAATTGGAGAAGATCATTTTAAGAGAAATAAGCCAGTCGCAAAAAACCAAAAGCCAAATGATTTCTCTTATAAGTGGTTGATGACACATAGCAGGGGTAGGGGGAGGCACAGGAAGAATGGAGAAGGGATGGACTGTATAGAGGAAAATGAGGGGTGGGGAAGGAAAGATAATAGAATGAGACAAACATCTATATCCTATGTATATGTATAAATATGCTAATTATATGATTCTACTTTGTGTACAACCACAAAAATGATAGTTGTACTCCATTTGTGTACGGTGACCTAAAATTAAAAATTAAAAAATTAATTAATAAAAAAAAGTGTGGAGGAGGAGGAGGAGGAAGATGGAGGAAGAGGGGGAGGAGGAGGGGGACGAATTTCCAGCACTGCAGTCGCTGCCGTGGCCACAGACAACACCCAGAATGGTCCCTCCATGAGCAAATTGGAGGGATAAGGGAATTAAAGGAACCCGCATTTTCAGAAGGACTGAGGTGTGTTCTGGGTATGGAGAGTCTCGAGATCAAAGACACTGACAGACTAAACTGAAAAGCATACTGCACAATATCCTTGCATGGGAAAGAAGTTGCTATCTCTCCAGGCTATGCACAGAAGACAGATAAAGGAACCATTTTGCAGCTGCAGTACAGAGTGCCTGCAGCAGAGGAAGCTGATTCCTAGCAAACCCAAGTTTGAGCCAAAATACAGGTAGGGCAAACCCACACTGCATGACATAGAGTGTGCCTAAGTGACCAGGAGAAAATCAAATGTGGAGAGAGGTTTACTCAGAGACAACTGGTCATGGAAACACACCCACCACTCCTCCTCCCTTTCAATTCAGGAGTTTGCAGTACCAATTAGAAGAGACAAGACTGGCTGGGAATTTGAAAGGTAGGGGACAGGAAAGATTGAGTTTGGAGACCAAACCTAAAACCAGGAAACATGGAGTCCACAGGGGACAGAGTAAGATAAGAACTGGCTCTGCCACTTCATGCGTGGAACCCAGGGGAGATCCCTGGGGTGCAGTCTTCCAGTGTGGACCAGCAATTGCTGGGCTCTGGAGGAGTACTGATTTTAAATCTCTAGATTCAGGCTTAGATAGGCTCCAGAACCTGAGCCTATCTAAGCCTAACCCTTGCCTCGAGAAGTTCCACCTATGGGATTACGTTTCTCATTCTAGTAACTACACCCTGAGGGTGGAGCAAGCATCATACTTCAGACAACCTAACTAATACCTAACACTGCTGAAAAGGGAAGCTGAGAATCTTTTGAACTCCATGGAAACAATTCTTTAACCTGTCATCAAGCTTTTTTTCTTTGGTTTTGTTTTTCTTTTCTCTGTTTAACTGTGACCTTAATGGTTCATGGATATTTATACAATGCCATATTTGGTTTCATTTTGTTTTTTCTCATTTCTAGCATTTTTTAAACCAGTTATTTTTCATGAACTAGTGTTTTGAAGACTAGGATGTTTTATTTGTATATTTCAGTTTTGTTTTGTATTGTTTTAATTTTTTAAAAATTTTACTTTATATGTATTTTTTCTCTCACTTATCTGTTTCCCTTGATTCTCTTTAGCTTTTGTCTTCTGCTAAGATCCAATCTCTGTTGTTCTTTCACTCTTCCTTTTTTACTTCTATCTTCTCTCCTTCTCCCTCATATTCGTCACATCCGACATCACTTCTGTTCTCTCCCTGTCCACCATATGAAATTGTGAACTCTTTTTCAAACTTACTGTTTTTATTGTACGCAATAACTGATCATATCATTTCTTTATTATGACAACACTGTAGACATCATAGCAGCAACTATTTGGTTTAATGCTGCATATTGTTTACATTAGTTGTTATTTGTCTCCCTGTAAACAGTGGAACCTTCAGGGACACTTAAGTCTACAGGGTAAAAATTCTACAGCCTCAGATCCACACTAGTAGATGGGTAGACACAAAAACAACAAGAAAAAGCAAGAGAACAAATTGCCCCAAAGAAAGCAAGATACTTCAATAATAGAATTCCATGATACCACAGTGGAAGAAACGTCAGAAGGAGTTTAGAATGTACATAGGTAAACTAATCTGCAAAGTAAAGGATGATGTAAGGAGTGAAATCAGAGAGAAAATACAGAAAGTGAAATATCACTTCAATAAAATAAAGTTAACCATGAAAATAAAGATGACCATGGAGGAAAGATTAAGAGACTATGAAAAGAACTTCCAAGACCTATGGGATAACCAATGAAAAGACCAAATTTAAGGTTTTATAGGATAGATGAAGGCATGGAGATACAAACAAAGGGAATGTACAATCTTTTCAAACCTAAAGAATAAAATGGAACATCAAATACAGGAGGCTTATAAGACCCCAAATATACAAAATTACAACAGACCCATACCAAGATACATTATTATGAATATGTCTAACATACACAGTAAGCACAGAATTTAAAGGATCCCAGAGAAAAACAACATGTCACATTTAGAGGAAACCAATCTGGATCTCAGCTGATTTCTCAACCCAGACCCTTATAACCAGGAGGTCTTGGAATAATATATACCAAGTTCTGAAAGAAAATGGCTGCCAGCCAAGAATACTATACCCAGCGAAAATAAGCTTCAGAATTTATGATGAAATAAAAACCTTCCAAGATAAACGGAAGTTAAAAGAATTCACAACTAGAAAGCCTACACTACAAAACATTCTCAATAAAATATTTCATGAAGAAAAAAATGAAAAATAAAAACCAGCAAAGAATGGAAAGCCAGCAAAGGAAGGAACTACACTAGAAGAACAGTCAATCCCAGGAGAAACTAATTCAAATTAAAAATTAGAAATAAATCAAAATGACAGGGAATAAACTGAATGTAAGTGGACTACATTCATCAAATCAAAAGACGCAGCCTGGCATTGTATTAAAAAACAAGACCCAACAATATGACATCTCCAAGAGACTTACCTCATTGGCAAAGACAACCACAGACTGAAGGTAAAAAGATGGGAAAAAATATATATCATTCACATGGATCCCATAAACAAGTAGGGGTTTCTATTCTCATATCAGATAAAGTGGACTTCAATCCAAAGTTAATCAGAAGGGACCAAGACAATCATTTCATAATGCTTAAGGGAATTATATATCAATGAGACATAGCAATCGTAAATATTTATGCCCCAAACAGTGGAGCATCTATGTACATCAAAAAAACCCTTCTTAATTTCAAGAATCAAATAGACCACAACACAATAATACTGGGTAACTTTAACATACCTCTCTCACCACTGCATAGATCCTCTAAACAAAAACTACATTAAAGAAGCTCAGAACTAAAAACTATAATTAATAATTTAGACCTAATACACATATATAGAATATTTCATCCATTAATGAGGGAATACACTTTCTTCTCAGCAGTACACAGATCCTGCTAAAATAGACCACATCTTATGCCACAAAGCAACTCTTAGTAAATACAAAAAAATAGAGATAATACCTTGCATTCTATTAGATCACAATGGAATGAAATTAGAAATCAATGATAAAATAAAAATAGAAGCTACTTTAACACCTGGAGACTAAATAATATTCTATTGAATAGCCAATGGATAGCAGAAGTCAGGGATGAAATAAAAAAACACTTAGAGAAGATTTGCAATGGGACTTCTTCAGGTAGACTCCTATGCCCTATAGACTGTTCCCATCATTTTTTTTTTTCCAAACACCCATGTTTTCTCATTCAGCAAGATATTGCAGGTCCATATTATTTTCTTCCTTCCCTATCTCTGGAATCAGCCCTTTCTCCAAACCATTATTCTTTCATTGTAGAACAGTATTTAGAAATAAAAATCTAGGCACAAAAAAAAAAAGCCATTAGAGCTATTCCATAGGTATAATGTATTACATTTCTGAAACCCACATTAAATAATTAATATATAGTCACTAATACCGCTTTTAAAGGAAGAAAAACAAATCCATCAAGGTCAAATTTACTCTTATGCAATGCAATATTCAATGTAGAACTCAGCAAAAATATAACTATAGTCCATCCTCACATCTTCCTATTTTTATTAAATAGTTTAGTAATCAGTATTTTCTTGACAACCCTAATTAGGAAAGAAAGCTAACAATTATTCTCCTCTGCAAAGTTTTACCACATAAATGTCTATTCATCTAAGTCTTTCCAATGGAATCAAACTTAACAAATAAGTATCTATTTCATATGTATACAGAGGAAGTAAGAAAATTTTATGCTAAGAGCTAAACTGAATTAAAACATTCAGGCATTTTTCTGAGAAGAAAGAACTAACTAAAGAATTAACTAAAATAGAAGGACCTAATGACCATATTTGATCACAAGTATACAAAAAAAATACCACTCAACCATCCAGCACCATTACATTGAGATTTACATATGTATCATATATCTGGGTATAGAATTCTGATTTATAAAAATCATTTTTGATATATAGTGTATGTTTTCTGATTCTAACCCTAGTTTTATTATTTTCCAATTTCTTATCAATTTCTCTCATAATTTTTCAAAACCTATTTTAGTTATTAATTCACTTATTTTCACATTTATAATTCTTTTCTGCTATTACCTCCTTTAGATTCTTCTTTTGTCCTAAATTACTTTGTTGGATGCATATGACATATGCAATCCATTATCTAAAAGAAAAAGACACGACATATTTGAAAGAAATAAAATGGAATTGTAGCAGTAAGGAACAATCATTGAAAATGTCTGTACCTTACTTTCAGGCTTTCCTTTCAACAAGTTCAATCCCATGCAGCATCATCCTAGCTAGTTTAGCCATATTAATGGCACTCTAACACTGTGATCTCAAAAACTCTTATCAAAACGTGGACAAAGGACTTGAACAGACATTTCTCTAAATATGGTATACATGTGGCCAATAACCACATGAAAAGATGTTCAATATCACTGGTTATTAGGGAAATACAAATCAAAACAACAATGAGATTATTATTTCATACCTATAGCTATCTGAGTATTATTCAAAGAAAAAATGGAAATGAGTGATGATGACAAAGACAAAATGGAACTCTTAAGAACTGCTGCTGGAAATGTAAAATGGTATAGTCTCTGTGAAAAACAGTATAGCAAGTCCTCAAAAAATTAAGAACAAAATTACCAGCAATTCCACTTCTGGCTGTATATCAGAAAGAAGTCAAAGTACATACTATATTCATTCATGTTCATAGTAGTAGTATTGACAATAGCCAAATAATCATGCACTGGTAGAAGCAGTGTACATGGAAGTACCCAATGTACACAGAAAGATGAATGAATAAACAAAATGTGGTATATATATAAACATACATACAATGAAATATTATTCAGCCTTAAAAAGGAAATTCTGACATATGACACATGGATAAACCTGAAGACATTATGCTAAGTGAAATAAGCAAGTCACAAAAAGACAAATGTTACATGATTCCAGTTACATGAGTTCCCTAAAGTAGTCAAATTCATACAGACAAAAAGTAGAAGGTGGTTGCCAGAAGATAGAAGTAGGGAGAATTGGGGTTTAGTAAAGGTCCTGGAGATGGATGGAGGTATGAATGTACTTAATATCATAGATATCAATATGGCAAATACATTAAATTTTTATGTTACATATATTTTGCCACAATTAAAAACATTGTGTTTTAGATATGGTTGCTTCATTTGTGTGGCTAGAATTATACAGCAAAAATAAATAAATAAAAGCATAACATCTGAAAACTTCTAGATTATTCTAATCCTTCACTTTGTATGTTTCAATTGTTCTAAATAAACATGAAACTATCATACAGTAATTCAATTTCTAACCAATGCTTCTGAGTAGAGATCATTACACATAGGCACACGGTTTAAGAAGCCACCTGTCTAAGTACAATATCCCTAACCAGGGGTTAGGAATCAAACCCTGGCTTCATGCACAGTGGGCAAATGCTTTGCCACTGAGTTATGCCAAATGGAATATTTTGAGTAGTAATCTGACATCCCTGTTTCCAAATATCTTATTCATAAGTTGTTAGGTACTAAATTACCCTGTCATACAATACAAAAAGCCCAGTGTCGTTGTCACATGTAACTTGGAGGAGATTAGGAAGGCAATAGAGAAGGGAAAAGGAAAAAGAAAAACCTTAAACAACTGAAAAAACAAACCTATTAAAACCCCATTAACATTTCATTTCACTTGAAAAGTTAAAGAGTGAGGCCCAGGAAGGCTGACACAGAATAGGTATCTTCAAGAGCTGGAACATTTTTCAGGGAAGAAAACACTTGAGAAAGACAACCTTTTTAAGTCATTACAGAAAACACACACACACACTAAAACTAATCACTCCCTAAATATTAACAATACCCAAGCTGCTAAAGTTATGATATAATTCAAAATCATCTCTGAATTTTATGGAGACATAAAAAAATCAGCTAATAATAGTTAATATTGTTTACTCTACACCAGGCACTATTCAAAGGGTTTTAAATGCATTCTCATTAGCATTCAAAACAATTTCACAAGGTAAGTACTTTTATCCCTACTCTATCAATAAGGAAATGGGGCTAAGACATGGGACTAAGCAAGCTAATAACTAGTTAATGACAAGTTGAGGATCAGAAGTCAAGTCTATCAAATTCCAAAGTCTGTGTTTTCCCCTTTAATTCCCTGATTTTATGAATATGGAAACTAATATCTCCCAAATATAAATCTTCCTAAGATTGAATAATTATAGTCAGATCCCCTAACTCCTGTCCAGTATAGGTTCTACCATTCTACACTGAATTTTTATTAGCTTATTTATAGACAATATAATGTTTGCTTAACTTAAAAGTATAATGTCAAAAAGTGAATCATAGATGTTTATATGAAATTTTTACACAAATTTTATTAGCTAGATACTTAAAACACCATAGGCTCAAAATAGAGTATTAAAAAATTACAGGCTTGGAATGCAGCTCAGTGGTAGAGTGCTTACCTAGCATGCATGAGGCCCTGGGTTTAATTCTCAGGAAAACATGGGGGATGGTGTATATGTAAATATATGAGATAAATATGAGATATTTATGAAAAAATTACTTGATAATAATTCTGTTTATTGAAAGAATAGTAAAATAAAGTCCGTATATGAAACACAAATTGGCCTTCTAACAATCTATCTCCCCCCATCAAAAAAAAAAAAAAAACCACAGTGAGACATAGATGGTAAGTTTCTGAAATCCAAAAGCCAAGAAGAACTTAGTTAACTTGACTTACCCTCACTGACATAATTAAGACTCTTTCTTTAAATCACCAACAGATCAGATTATGTCCTAAGAACAACTTAAGAGAAAACTGTTATGGGTTTTAAGTGACTGAAGCCAAAAGGGTGTTCAAAAGGTCTATATACATGTTAAACATTATTGAATGTAATATTTCCACCAACACAGTGTGATATTATTCTAAATTACCAGTAAAAGGAGAATTCAAATTAAGGAAGTCAAATTGTATGATGCACTAGTCATACATCTGAATTAAATTTCTCTGGGTGCCATATGGTGCTACAGAAAATCAGAAGAGAAGAAGAATCAATAAAGGTCAAAGAAGAAAACAGCATCTTGGGCTAGACTTCGGAAAATGAACAAGGTCTACTAGTGCAAGGCAATGGGGAGGACGGTAATACTACCAGAGCAGTATGCTTTGTCTCAACAAAATAAGGAAACATAAGTAGAGAACAGGTATATGGGGAAGTGAGGGTGGGAAGAAATTGAATCATGCAGAGAGCTTGAATTGCAGCCAGAAAAGACTGCCTATAGCTAATTTGAACTTCACAAGGCAAGAAACCAGAGCCTTCAAAACCATGTTGGAATATCTTGTTTCCATCATGTTAGCAAATAAGTGATAAAATGAACATTCAATATAACAAAAAAAGATGCTCATATACACTGCTGGTAGAACAGCAAATTATAGAATTGCCATTTTTTGTTGAAAAGCAATTTAGTAAACTGTTAAATATTTTGACCTAGTAATTTTACTTTTAAGAATTCATAAGAAAAAAATCAGAATATAATCAACTTTTATTCATAAGGCTGTTCACTACATTTTTTCTTTTAGTTCATTTTATATTGTGAAAAAACAAAAGGAAAAAATGTTCAAGCTATATTGGAAAACTTAAGTAAACATCTGTTAAATAATAATATAAAATAGAATGTGGCCATTAAAATTGTTCACTGAGAAATCAATAAAATATTAAGTATATAATCAATATGACCTATTTTTTAGATCTGCATAAGAAAACAATTTTAATGGTGGCTATCTCTAGGTGATAAAATTATAAAATCATATTTTTACCTTTGATTATTTTCTAAATGGGCCAAATGGGTATATATTATATTTACCACCAAATAAAATAATATAAAATAAAAATATCCTAGTGATCTTATTGAATAACACCAGAGAGGGAAGATCTGAAAAACGATACTGCAAAACAACCAGTCTGTTCTCTTCAATAAATCAATATCATGAAAAAGAACTACAAAGAATGGGGTAGGGTGGAGTTCTTCTAGATTAAAAAGAAAATACAATACTTTTTAATAAACATCATAAGACTCTGCTTTAGTACTGAGTTGGGGAGAGTAAAAAATGAGACATCTGGGAGACAACTAGGGAAATTTTGAAAATGTACCCAGTATCAGGTTATATTAAAGAATTGTTGTTCATTTTCTTTTATATAATTATAGTAATTTCTGAGAATGTCCTACACAGGAACAGGTCAGAGGAAGATGCATGCTGAAGAATTTTAAAATAAAATTTCATGAAAACTGTAAATTACTTTAAACTAGTTCAAAAAATATATATATGAAGAAAAAATGCCAAAATATTAAAGATTATTGAACCTAGGCATTAGACATGAGTATTCATTAGTCTTCTACTTTGATAATTCTGAAATTTTTCATTATAAAAATTTTAAAATAAATCATGGAATCTTTATTATTTTTGACAGAAAAAGAGCTATGCATTTATAGCAAAGAAAAACTGAAAATACTGCCAAAGAAAGAACCAGAATGAAGCAGGTCAAGTTTGCAGCTATTTTAGTAATTAAGAGTGCAGAAATATGGTGAAAAGGGAAAATAAAGAATAATGTTTGTTATTAAAACTAAAAGAATTGGTAGCAATCTCATATAGCTGAGGTGGAAACGAAAATGGGAAAACCAGAGAGCACTAACTAGCAGGAACAGGAAAATTAGGAAAGGGAAGCCTTGAGGACAAAAGATTTTTTTAAAAAAGATAAAATGCAGATTGAGAGAAATTATTTGCAAATCACTTATTTTATAAATAAATTTTATTCAGAATATATATACAGAACTCTCATAACTGAATAATAAAAAGAAAACAATTTAATAACAGGCAAAGGCTTTAACAGACATTTCACCAACGAAGAAATACAAATGGCCGATAATCACATGAAAGGATGCTCAATATCATTAACCTTCAGAAAAAAAGGCAAATGAAACTACAATGAACTACATGGCTATAATAAAAAGGACAGACAACAATAAAAAGTGTTGATGAGGACGTGGAGAAATTAGAATCCTTTTACTTAACAGATGAGTATGTATGATAATATAGCCACTTTGGAAATTAATTTGGTAATTTTTATTAAAGTTACAAGTAACTTAATTATAGGATTTAGTAATTCCACTTACAAGTATCTACCTAAGGGAAATGAAAACCTACGACTACACAAAACTTTGTACATGAATGTTCATAAAAGCATCACTTACAGTAGCCAAATGGTGGAAATAATCTAAATTTCCATCAACTAATGAATAAATAAATTGTAGTATAATCATATAATATGAATATGAATTTATTCAATATTCATATAAGTTGAATACAGTACTATTCAACAATTAAAAAAACAATGAAATACTGATACATACTACAACATGGAAGAAGTTCAGAAACATTATACTAATTAAAAGAAGCCAGCTCAAAAGACCACATATGGTATAACCTTCATTTATATGAAATGTCCAGAAAGGACCAAACTAGAGACAGAAGGCAAATTAATGACTGCTACAGTACAGGAGCTTGAATGTCATTAATCCAAATGGGTATGAGACACATTTTTGGAATAATGAAAACATACTAAAAGTGGATCATGAAAATGATAATCCAATGATTTACTGAAAACCACCAGAACAGACATTTTAAATGACTAACTTTATAGTAATAATACCTCAATAAAACTGTTAAAAGAATTTAAATATTCCATTCAATCAACTCAACATTGTTGACTATAAAAAATTCAAATAGAAATGTTTAGTAAAGGCAGATAGAAATATACCCAAGAGAAATTATACAATCATCAGCATCAAAATAATGGGCAGGGGCTGGGGATATAATTCAGCTTGCCTCGAATATATAAGGCCCTGGGTTCAATCCCCAGCACCACACAAAATAATAATAATAATAATAATAATAATAATAATAATAATAATGGGCAAAGTCACAGAATAAGTAATATTGGGGAAAGAAAGAACGTGTACAGGATGGTGTCTGTCCTAACACTGAGTCTGGAAAAATATCCACATTAAGTAATTCAAGTATATTTTGTTGACTTTCAAAAGTAGAGCATAAAACTGAGCCCTTTTCATTTTTATTATTGCTGCCATATGAATAATAAATGAGACTTTGAAGGTAAAAATGTCTTTAGAAGAGCCACAAAAAGTCATACAATCTTAGCTCATATCCACACTGAGGGGGAGGGGTAGATGCATGTAAATTCTACATTCAATAGTATAATTAATGTTTTTATTCTCCAGGAATATACCAAAATAGAGCCCTTGTTTCTCCTCTAAAATGCAGCTTAGTTTTTTGGTTATACTACAACCATCTGCTAGTCAAAAGTATAAGCATATGTGGAAAGTTTCTAAAATTCAGCTCATTTCCATACAGAAAAATAAACATTTGAATAACCATGTGAATGATGACAAAGGCTGTACATGGATGTTTTCAATAATCTGAAATACACTGCTTATCATCCTTACTCAACAAATTTAAAGGCTACTATAAAAAAGTTTATAATTTACTAAGACATGTTAGACAATCTATATGCTACAAATATTACCCTTATTCTTTTTTTCCCCAAATAAAGGGAGAGCAAAGATTAACTTTATGGTAAAACAAAGACTAACTTCATGGTAACTCTAAACAACAGCAATGTTAAAATACACAAAACTAAAACACTTCAAATAATAATACTAAAAAAATACATTGTATGATTAGTCAATTAGTACCATTAGTATATAGTAATTATATAAGCAATATAGTATATGGCTTATTACATAAGCAATAATAAAAATACTAAACATGAAAATAAAGTTCTATATCAATCAGCATATGATTTTCTATTAAGTTACCATGGACAAGGTTGAAATTCATAATAATAATTTAGGCTGACAGGTTAAATGATTCTGATTTTCATCTGAAAATAGTTTAACACAAGTTAAAATTCAGAACTCTTTCTTTTAAATCTTCCTCAAACACTCATTTGCCAGGCTAGCCTCATCTCCAACATACATGGTAATAAGCCCTGCAAGCTTCCAAAACTCTATGTAATTATCTTTTAGCATTCTGTCTTTCCCATTAGAAAGTAAGGTGTTCACTGTCATACTTTACAGCATAGAGCCCTTCACCAAAGAACTGCTCAACATTTTACTGAACTAATGAACACTATACATGTGCACGTGAGTAGTCACCTAAAGGACTCTAGAATCAACACTAGGGCGGAGGTAAAATGATCAGGCTTTCAAATTCCATAAATTTAAGAATGTTTTTGCTAAGCATAAACTATTGGAATTTTGTTAACTACATACACAGTGAAATGTACATATGAATAAATATCCACCTTCTCTAGACATTACTATTTTTTTCTATCGCTTATTTATTATCGTAAGTAGTCAATTTTCATCCGTAGGCTGGGAATATGCTTTCTAGTCATTTAAATACTCATTTTAACAAAATTTCGAATAACAAAACACTGTAGTAGTATCCATCACTCATTCACAAAACAATAGCACCTACTATCTGCCAAGAATTGAAAAGTACATCAGTGAACAAAAACAAATAAATAAAAAAAATTACAAGTCCCTCCACTCACGGAACTTATATTCTTGTAAATCATGTTACAATGAGATTGTGCTGCCTTCTTTTATTTTTAGGGTCCTTTAAATTAAAAAAAAAAGACAGTGGTGATGGTGATAGTTTTCACAAAGTAGTTACTCTCACAATGTTAAATTCATCAAATTCTGTAGAAGATGTTACATAACTAAGTGGAATCAGAAACCAGAATATTCCATTCTTATAGCACAATTAAATCACTACATTCTAGGGACTATTTACAGAGAAATAGTTTACAGGAAGCCTTTTAGAAAATCAATTGAGGTATTTCTGAAATAGCCTTTCTATTTTGGTAAACGTCCTAATAATTTAAATATGTGTGAGCACATGTGTTGTGAGTTTGTGTATATACATACATATGTATTTGTACATATGTATATGGATGTGGAATTTATTTTTTTATGTACCTATCTATCTATCTATTTATTTATTGGTACTAGTGCTTGAACCCAGGGGCCCTTAGCCACTGAGCCACATTCCCAGCCCTTTCTGTATTTTATTTTGAGACAGTGTCTTGTTCAGTTGCCTAGGGCCTCACTAAGTCTCATATATAATTTTTTAATGGGACAGAGAACTTCAAGAATGTACCTGGCATTGTCTACAAGCTGTTCATTCTGAGTCACATTTCTTTGGTAATTCAGTTGTTTTCGATTTATTTTAGGAACAAGCAGAGAGCAATTTTTATACTACCCTGTTCCGGTCACTGTAGGGTGATGTCAGCCTGTCATCACTGTAACAGCTGCATGTAATAATTTCCTGGTAGAACATAATTTCATAGGAAGTATAATTCATTCCCCCTATCCCCGAAATGATTTGCTCTAATTTCTTTCAAAATTTACAGTTAACAATGAAAGGACAAATGAGGGGCAAGGCTCTGAATGTTCAGAGGAGCTGTGTACTTACCCTGGCACTGCCTGTAAACTAGAATGAACTGAGGTAAAACATTTCATTTCTCTAAGTTTCATTTTTATCATCTACAGTAGCAGCTGAGGGAATGGGGGCCAGGGAGACTGGACTATCAGGTGTAGCCTGCTCTGATATCTTGACCACAAAGTAGAAATAAGCCGCCTCTTTATAATGTACCATAAAAATTAAAAGAATTTTCTCAAATTTAATATGAAATAGCATGATTCTATATACATTAAAGAAACAGCCAGAGGGAAAAAAAGCACACTAATTCCTAGATTCCCAACTCTCTACTAGAATCATCAAACACTATGCAATTTTGGAATTGATAAATAACTTTTAAAAAACTATTATGGTTTGCTCTTTTAAGCATTCTAATGATGACTTACCCCCACAAATAGCCTTTAATGAACACTCTTTGTCTTTTAAAATGAGGTGGTGACCAATTTCCCCAAAATTTCTTCTTGAAATTTTTCCATTCCTCCAAAGACTACAAATAGAACCACCATATAAATCAGCTATCCCACTTGTATTTATCCAAAAGATCTAAAATCAGCATGCAGAGATACATGCATACCAATGTTTCAAGCAATGAAATTCAAAACAGTTGAATTATTGGAACCAGCCTAGGTACCCATCAACAGATGAATCAATGAAGAAAATGTGGTACACATACACAATGGAATTTATTCAGTCATAAAGAATGAGACAATGTCCTCTGTGGGTAAACGGACAGAATTAGAGAACATCAGGCTAAGTGAAATAAGCCAGCCAGATTCACAATGTCAAGGATCAAAATGTTTTCTCTCATATGCAGAAGCTAGAGAGAGGAAAAAAAGAATTTTAATAGGGGCGGCAGGGGCTCATGAAAACAAATGGAGACAGAGTCAAGTCAAGAAAGGGGATCAAGAGTGAGGGAGGAGGGAAGGGTATGGGGGAAGTACAGGGAAATGAAATCTATCAAATTACGCTATGTCCTCATGAATGTACCATAATGAATCCCACTTATATATGTAACACATGAGTTAAAATGATAATGATGGTGATAGGGAAATCAGTAGAATAGAGCAAATGGATGAGAGGAGGGAAAGAACTGGGTAATGAAATTGATTAAATTATGTTATGTGCATGGATGCATGTAGCATAATGAATCCCTCTTTTGTATAATTATAATGCATCAATTAAAAAACGGTTTTCCCAAATATGAAAAATGTGTCATCTTATATACACTGGCAAAAACATCATATTTTTCTGGCTCATTAAATGTTCATTTCCATTCAAATATGTGAGATATACTTCAAAATACCAAAGAAGAATATCTATATTTAGCTGGGGCTTAAGCTTCTTTTCACCATTAGAAATCAAATGGTCCTAAAGAACTACATCTTCACTTGGCCAAGCCAAGTCTCCAAAAATGTTTCTAGTAAACTAGCCCTGGAAACTTCATCAACATCTGTTCACTACAGTGAAATTATTTTAATGATGGTCATCTAATCTGAGACCCATGACTTACTGAATTCATTTGCAATCTCCTCCCAAAACATCATTCAGTGCTCAAAGCAATGCACAGAAAAATGTTCTTTAATAATAAATTTCAATTCCATTTTTAGAACACCCAGTATACCAATATAAACTATTCCTTAAGAGGTTTAAAAATAAATAACATATTTAGAAATTTAAAGTTTGGAAAAAATTACAAACAATATCATTAAAAGATTACTATGAAAAATTAGAAATATTAAATCTTCTCAGATAACATATTACAAACAAACCCTGGATATTTAAAAAAAGTATTGTTGCTAATAAAAAAATAAGCAATATTGTAAATTCTTTCTGTATTGGCTTAGAACCAATATGGCTCATTTAGAAACTAACTTCAACAACATATTTGTGGATACAAGCAATTATTTTTCAGTAAGTCATGGGTCTCAAATTAGATGACCATGAAATATAAAAGGAAAAACACTGTCTCCCTCTGCTTTATCCTATCTTGACTATAATAACATTCATTCAAGTTATCTCCCTACCTGAAAAATTCAAAAATTAACATAAGAAAGGAATTAACATAGCAACCCTGCCTGCCTTAAATAGTTCTACCCCATTCAAAAGAGATCCAAGTATTACCTAGAAGGGTCATAAGTTATGCAACTGACTTAATTCACCATGGCTATACAGTGATTCTACTCAGAGTAAACAATGACCAAATAAATAACTGATAAAATATACTATTCAATGTTTTGTGCATATTTTAATCTGTTTTTATAAATCCAACTCAGCTAGTTTTTTCTCTGGCATTGGAACACATTGCTATTTCTTCTGTGGAAAACCAAATAAAGTAGTTGGCTTGCATTTGACATCCATGTTGTTTCAAAATGTTTCACATTAGGGGAAGAAAGGCTTTCTTTGCTATTTTTCACCCTGGTCTACTGTTGTTTTCAACTTCAACTGAATTCAAGTAAGTTAAATGTACATGTGATATGACTCTACTGAACATGACAAGCATTTGAATGTTTATTCAATTGAATTCATGGAAGAGAAACATTGCATTTGAAAGCTGGCATAGTAGCACCCACCTGGAATTCCAGGTACTCTGGAGACTAAGGAAGAAGGATCTCAAATTCAAGGCCACACTTAAGCACACTTACTTTTGTTAAATTATAAGATAAATGAAAACAGGGAGATAAGCCAGAATCTTAAGAGAAAGACAGGTCCAAGGAAGAAATTGTTTATTTTGATTTGTTTGGATTGTTCTAGTTTTATTTTTTTCTTAGACACTGGTAAATGATGCAGTGTTGAAAAGTATTATTTTTACATTCTTTCTCTGATGCTTGTCTTGCTACTACTGAACTACCATTCGCTGCCAAGAGGACATAGCGTCCAGCAAATCATATCTGTTTCTAAAAAAAGATCAGAAAAGAAAAACATCAAGGACACTATCTGGTGAGACAAACCTGTTTCCTTAAAAAGAATATGTTTTAATTGTAAGAAAAGTAGAATTAGCCAGAAATTTTTTAAAACAGCTTTTCAGGCACACAGCATTTTCACTCATTTGCTTTCATAATTACAAAAATAATTTCCAAGAAAGAATTTTCATCTTGGCACTACAAATGAACTAGTAGTTAGTCACTGATAATGACAACTTATACACAAATCTAAATTTCTAATTCAATAAAGTATAAAAATTGCTTCATTTAAAGTTCTTTACAAACACTATTATTATGTAAGCAAAACAGAAATGTCAGGTAAGATCAGTCATCTTCTAGACAGAAACATTTTTTCAGTGAAAAGATAAGAGAAAGCTTCCTTATATTATTCTAGAGACTGGATAACTTAGGAGAGTCTATTTTATTTAGACCTGAATCCTTTATGCTTAGTACAGTGCTTGGTACATATTAGGAATGTTTGTTTTAAAAGCAAATGAATGTTTCATAATGATTTCTCCAATTCTCTATCCCAACCCATCCCCAAAAAACTAGGTAACAAAGTTCGATTCTATGTAAAGGTCATTTAACTATAAAGAGTCATTCTTGTGCCATTTCCATGTAGAAAATGGAAAGCTAACGAAGTTATAATTGACTTTATCTTTATTTGTCTTAAAAGAAACAACAGACATTATTAATACCCTAACCATCCCTATTTGCCATCCCCAATCAAACACACCTATACACTATCACCCCTATCACCACCACCACAACCACTCACAAAACTACCATGCAATCAGATCCCAACTTTAAAATGAAGAATAGAATATTTAGGACACTGATACCTTTTCACTTGCAATTCACATGAATTGTCTTTTACTAAAGTCATATAGAATATGATTATTAGCAGTGCAGTTCCATTCAAATGACACAAAAACATTTGTAGAACACTTACTATATTTACACTACATATTCATTTGAGGTAAGTATGCTTTACCTATTTTACAGAAAAAGAAACCGACACTCTTCAAGTCTAAAAACCTGCCCAAGTTTCAAACCTTATACTGCCAGAGTCCAACAAGCACTTGTCTATTACAGGACCACAGTTTGAAAATGCATTTGTTAAACATTTAGTGGTTGTTAGGCATTGTGAAGGAATAATAGAAAGTGTACCACCAGAACTGACCTTACTTTCAAGCATTCGACAATATATATTTGAATGTACATCTATTAATCCTAAATTGTAAGGAGCATACTTATTTTTAAAATATCAGTATATAAGTTCTTTTGAAATGAGTTACTCCAGTTCACTTAAACACATCTGTTTTTAGAAACAATTTATGTTTGACAACATAACACATTTAAAATTGTATACAAATTTCATCTGTACATGCTATGTTTCATCCTTTATACATACTCTTAGAAGTTCAGTCTTCTCATAACAAACAAAAATTATTTACTTTTCAAATAACATACAAATTGATGGCTTATCTGTGAATCCCTATAAACTGTATATATTTTGAAATATGAACCAGAAAAGACTATTTCAACTAAAAAGAATAATTCCCAGAAATATACAAGTAAATCACTTTCTAGAAAATTATAAACACGAATCAATCCTTTAAATCACATTTCACTATAACAGATCGTTATCAAAACTAACAGATTTTACGTTTATGGTATGAATTACACAAGCACTGCATAAGAAATCACAAGTCTTTCTAAATTTTTCATTTGTGAACATATGTACCTGATCATAGCATAAGTGGTATTCCCCAAAATACAAAAGCACACAGACTGTCACATCATTTTTTTTTTTTAGTTTAAGGGAAAACTAATTTTATCCTTTAATATTTCTTTCATAAATAAATTAAACTACATGAAATTAAAGAGTAACACCTTTACTAAAACAGTATCCTAGAGGAAAGAGAAAGCCACTGAATTGGAAAGAGTTTAACGAACACAGCTTTGAAACCCTTCTGGAAATTAAAGGCTTAATAAAAGTACTAACATTCTTCCAGTTGCTGAGACAGGTGCTGCTGCCAATCAGCTGCATCTGCTGAAAAACATTCTAAAGATTATTAATTAATCTCTATTCCAAAACCAACAGCTATCTGTCATTTTGCTATTATCACCATTTTTGTTACGGTCACAAAAAAAAAAAGCATAAGAAAGAAAGAAACAGACAGCAAACACAATTCTGAGTACGCTCTGCATCTGGTTTAATTATTTAGTTCTATCATTTTCTGATATTCTTTATATTAAACTCAAAGCTTTCATTGCCTGAAGTCATGAGTCTTACAGTCTCTCCACTGGCTAATTCTATTTACCAAAATATACAAAAATATTACTGAGCTATTTGGGGGAAAGTTTATATATATATATATACACACACACACATATATATATATACACACACACACATATATATATACACACACACATACATACATATATATACATATATATACATATACACACACACAGTTTATATATATACACACATACACACACTTCTTTTTTTTGCTACTGTTGTTAAATGTTGACCCCGATAAACTCTGAAAAAAACATGATTTATGAAGACACTGTTCTTCAGATCACATCTGCACTTTCATTTGAATTCACTCACACGCCCTGCCCTCACCTCCATATACCCCTGGCATACTTTGTTCTACCACCACCATGTTATCCTACCTTCACTATATCAACACTATTTTAGAACATTTTCAGAATTTAACAAATATTAATATACTTGATGCTTCTGAATCTGGGTAATTTGATTAAAATGATTCTGAAGATCTTTATAAATATTCTGACAAAGTGTGTCAAAGAAAATATTTTAAATCCATTTGAAAACACAAACACATATAATGTGAAAAGTGTATTTAAAGGTTCTTTTTATGATTTTTTCCATTCTTTTGATGTTTTATGTTAACATTAATTCTTAAATCTCAAATAACAGTATGTTCTACCATGTTTTTAAAGTTACTTTCATTCAATTGTACATGCTTGTGACCTCCACAATGACCTCTACAAAAGCAGTTGTGCACTTCACTGTGGTGCAAATCCTCCCAGACAAGTTGAACCTGTTCTTTTTGGCACTAAGCCTTTGTGTTGAACCCACAGCTGAGATTTATTATAAAAGGGGAACTAAGGGACATTATTTCACAACATTTATCCTTCACATATAGCCAAGTATAATCTTTTACAACCTTTGAGAGCTCTTAAATAAACAGATCTTCTCTTAATTACATAAAGAGTTTATTTGTCACCAATTATACGGCATATTAAGATTCATTTTACACTAGGAAAAAGCTAGGACACAAAGCATATATACTAAGAGTTGTAAAAATTAGTCTCTTAATATTTATTCAAAAACAATAATGCTTTTAATCCTGAGACCTTAGAACAATTACCTGCCTTGCTGTCTTAGCAAGGTCAAGGCAGCAAAATAATTAATGAAAACCTGTCTGCCAGGATCTGTACTTTAAAGAAATAGGTTTTAAAAAAAGATTCCTATAACACTCTTCTTCATAGGTATTATAAAACTATTTCAGAAACTTTTTTATATACTTATGGGTTTTCTTTTTAATTTCAAAGTTCAATTTTAATTCAGGCTTTCTCATGGCATTTAAGAACATTTTCCTTTCTCACAATTTTGACCTGGACTTATACACAAAACTACTCTCAGGCTATTTTTCAATTCAAAAGATCTGATACCCTAGCAAATGAGGAATTTCACAAGTTCTAAGGAGTATCTCTAATAACAAGAATTATTAGACCATTTAAATTAATTGTTTAGCATTAAGATGTGCCTGTTGCAAACAACAACAAAACAACCTCAAAATATTCTATCCTAAAAGTCAGGTTCAAACTAGTTTATCAGTTAATCCCTTAACATTAAGAACAAGAAAATATGTTGATTCAGGTGGATAGTTTCTTGCCCCAAATACGTCGAATTTTTTTCATTAATATCAAGTATACAAACAATTGGAAAAGTGCCTACAGATGTTTTCCAAGTTATTTTTTTAATGACTGACCTATTAAACTATTTTCAAGGTGAAAAAAAAATCTAATGATATAATTTTAGGAATCAAGTTCAACAATGAGCAAAATGAGCACTTTCACAGAACCAAATATACTTTGTCATTGCTTAAAGAAGAAATTTCATTTATTAAACATTTTAAGCAAAAAACACATTATTTTAACTTTTAGAAAGTTTTAAATAATTCATATCACTTTCTGTTTCTATCTATGAAATATATTTAGAAGTTTAAGAATTCAGACATTTGTTTATTCATCACTAAACCAGAAAACATTTTTTTCTTATAACATCTTGTCTTCAATTATTTATATTAAACTGTAAGTGTTTTGTAGGGATTACACCTTTATTTATAATTAGCATGTAAGAAACATTACTTACAAGTTATATTCATAATATTAATCTATACTATGTGAGGCAATATAAAAACTGACAACCATAAAATTAGATCACATAGGTTTTTTAAAATGACTCAAGACCTGACCTTAAACTGTGTTCTCACACAATATTAATACTGGTAGTATTTTTTTAATGCTTAAGGCCTCTAATTCATTTTAAAATACATGTTCTTCAAGATTCCTATAATATCCAAAACTACTCCTAAGGAACCCTTGAAATAAAATACATGTTAACCTCCAAATAACTTAAAGCAGCTGGAAGTATATTCCTACTCACCATTTCTTTTGGTTCTTCACACAACAATAGCTTTCCCATCAATATATCTTCTTTCCAGAAGGAATATAGGCATAGGTTCTTTTTGCCTATAGTTTCCCATATTAATATATACTCTTAAAATAATACAATGTTAAAAGCATGGGCTTTGAAGTTCAAAAAAGTTGAATCCCAACTCTACATCAGGCAAGTTGCTGGTTTTTTGTTTTTTTATTTTTCTTAACAAGGCTCAGTTTCACTTGTATTTGTGATCCTTTTAAGTATGTGTATATATATATAATACACACACACACACACACACACACTTAAAAACATAATGGGCAAGTGCCTACAAATGTTACCAATTATTACTACTACATCATTATCATCATCATCATCATCAGGACAGAAAAATATTCTGTACCATCTCCACAGACAGTATTTTAACACTTAACCAGATAACTCACTACAAGTAATTGACATATTAATGATAACCTTTAAAAAAGTTTAAAGGTTTTCAAGTAATTTAAAACTCAAAACATTTTCCTGCAGAAACAATGTTATAAATGATGGTAGAATTCCACATTAACAATTTAAAAAGCACATTAATTATCTTAAATTCAGTGAAAGGTCCTGGGAACAATATGAGGGAAAGCAAAAAAGAGTTGGCTTTCTTTTCCTATGTGCAAGCCTAGCCTTAGGCAAAATTTTGAAATTTCTTTTATTTTAACTTTTTCTCATTGTGTCTTTTAATTCTTATCCAGCACCTAGTGCCTTTCCCAAGCATTTTATGTCCTCACAATACAATATTACTGAGCTGCTAATTGAAAACACCCCACTCAAGCTTACAATGAATCCTAATGTACTTCCCTGATTTTAAGTCACCAACCTACATCAACCACAATCAAAACTTCCTGATTTCAGTAAGGTGTTAGTAGGAACGAAATTAAATTGCATGATTTTACTTAGTGAACCATCTGGTTTTTATTATATATTATTATTGCTTTTAAAAGGGCATTTATAAAACATTTTTCTTGAACAAAATACAAAGCAGTTACCTTTAAAAATAGACTAAAAACCATTTACTTATTTTATATCTTGCTTAATGTTTATGTATTTTTAATTTATATACAATGTGTCAACAGAGATCATCTGAGTCAATTTTTTTCATCTTTATACTTTCCTATTAAAAAAAGACCATTCTCAAAGAGCACTACCATGATTCACAATTACTTAATTAGAGTAGCATCAGGAATTCCATAATAAGGAATGGGAAAGTACTAGATTAATGGGAAAAACTCTAGATTATCTGAATTTCTATAATAATGCAACTCAGGGAATCTCAAAAGTACACAACATACTAAGATAATCTCCAGTTCCACTAATCAATGCATTTTTTTAGTCCTCTTTAATTTCCTTGCCTATAGCTACACAATGACAACCTACCAATATAGATCAAAGCACCAAAATACTCTCTAGTTAGGTCTCAATCCTCAAAAAAATCCATTAAAGTACACATCTTAGGGGTTGGGGATAAGGCTCAAGAGTAGAGCACTTGCCTAGCTTACATGAGGCCCTGGGTTTGATTCCTGGCAAAGAAAGAAAGAAAGAAAGAAAAGAAAGAAAAGGAAAGAAAGGAAGATTGAAAGAAAGAATGAAAGAGAGAAATACATACCTTAAAATTCTATAATACATTGTACTCCATTTGTGTACAGTGAATCAAAATAAATTAAATTAAAAAAATTCTACACTCTTCAGTATTTGTATCACAAAAATTGAACTTGATTCCCTTTTTCATAGGACTTTCTGTGATACATGATTCTTACAGAAGACATATATGTCCTTACTAAGAAAAATGCACTGACATCAATTGTCATAATACAAAGTGTAGATGCATAAGTACTTAAGCACCTTCTTTAACAACAATATTTCAATCAAGAAAACATCAGATTATTTCTTAACTATGAGTTCATCCAATGCTTGGACTCTGCATTATTGTTTTCTGTTCCCAGTAATTCTAACTGATGGCCAGACTGAAGTTTGGATTTTCATGCATTTATCAAATACTATCAGCTTAATAAAAATTCCCATAAAATATGAACCCAAAAAAGAATGGCATTACTTTTAGGTTTCCTTTTTTCTGTAAAATGTGATTAAGTCTTCCTTTAGTAACTTAAAAAGTCATTAACTGACTGAAATCATTTTCAGTTAGCCTATTTATAACTTAGATGATTCTCTTTGTTCATGGAGGACTTAAAATTCTGGCAGATTCTATATCACTTTAAAAATTAATCCTACGCATATAAAGAACTCAAACTCAACACCAAAAAAAAAACAAACAAATAACCTTATCAATAAATAGGCTAAAGAACTGAGCAGACACTTCACAGAAGAAGTTATACAATCGATCAACAAATATATGAAAAAATGTTCAACATCTTTAGTAATTAGAGAAGTACAAATCAAAACTACTCTAATATATCATCTCACTCCAGTTGGAATGGCAATAATCAAGAATACAAGCAACAATAAGTGTTGGCAAGGATGTGGGGAAAAAGGTACACTCATACATTGCTTGTGGGACTGCAAATTAGTGCAACCACTCTGGAAAACAGTAAACCTGGAATGGAACCACCAGTTGACCCAGTTACCCCACTCCTCAGTCTACACCCCAAAGACTTAAAATCTGCATACTACAGTGATGCAGCCACATCAGTGTTTATAGCAGCTCAATTCATAATAGCTAAGCTATGTAATTAACCTAGATGCCCTTCAATAGATCAATGAATCAAGAAACCGTGGTATACATACATAATGGAATATACTCAGCCTTAAAGGAGAATGAAATTATGGCATTTGCAGGTAAATGGATGGAGTTGGAGAATATCATGCTAAGCAAAATAAGCCAATCCAAAAAAACCAAAGTCCAAATGTTTTCTCCAATAAGTGGATGCTGATCCATAATGGGGTGGTGAGGGGGGTGAATGGAGGAACTTTGGATTGGGCAGAGGAAAGGGAAGTAGGGAGGGGAGTGGGAAAGATGGTGGAATAAGATAGATATCACCCACCCCAGGTACTTGTATGATCACACCAATAGTATGACTCTACATCGTGTACAACCAGAGAAATGAATGGTTATGCTCCATTCGTATACAAAGAATTGAAATGCATTCTGCTGTCATGTATAACTAATTAGGACAAATAAAAATTAAAATTAAAAAAATTAATCCTAGTTTTCAATCACACTCTTCCTCTTACTTCATTGTTGTTAGATCCCTTTTTTTTTAATTGTAGATGGACACAATACCTTTATTTATTGATTTTTATGTGGTGCTGAGGATGGAACCCAGTGCCTCATGCACACTAGGCAAGCACTCTGCCAATGAGCCACAACCCCAGCCCCACATTCCTTATTTTTTTTAAAAACCTAATGTTTATGAAAGATTTAATAGGTTAAATTTGGGAAATAGTTCATTTTGTAACTGACAGCCTCTAAGTTTATTCAAAGAATCGTCTCTGAGCACTTCATTATGTTATACTCACAAACACCATATTGCAATATATATTCCAAGCATAAATAAGGTTATGTGTTCAAGTACCATAAGCATTAAATCACAAAACCAGACACTGAAGCCATTATCTTTATCACACTGTTAAAGACAGGCAAGAAAAAAAGCTTCTTGCATGTTGCCATTAAACAGAATAAAGGATTACCATTATTATCCCCATTACTTCCCATTCTCAATTCAAATGCTTGTAATGAAAAGTACAAATCATGGAACACAAAGAAATAGTTTGATTACCTTTGATAAAACAGGGAACTTTCCTAGAACTGGTAACAGCAATGAAAAAGTATACAACATCATTTACCACTTCAAGGATAGGAGGACTTATAACAGATCTAATTTCCAAAACTTGAGTTAATAATACAGAAATAAAAAGACTATTTTACAGAGCCCTACCAACCAATAATCATCACCCCCCCAAAAAATAATTACTATATTATACTGGCCAGCATAGGAGCAGAGCTCCTCACAAGGATATTATAATTGGTTCAAGGTATAACATTACTTCTTGTATCAACTACTTTACAGGAGTCTCCCCTAGTTTACATGATTAACTCAAGAGAATCTTTGCTGCAATGGAAAAAGAAATAAACTAAGATTCTAGAGGCATGTACTCACTCTGACTTCCATTGTCCCTTGTAGTTTAGTGAACATGTAAGTAAAAATGGGGAAAATAATACAGCCTGCTGCATACTTATATGCAAGTATATTTAATTGTATAAAATGATCTTCAATCTTAAGATCTTACTAATATAATTACAGATATATTAGAAATCTAGGCCCACAGGCAGTTCAAAACACCTCATTAAGTACTAGGCATATAGTTCAGTGGAAGAGAACTTGCCTAACATAAGGCTATGGATTCAATTCCCAGCACCACTAAATAATTTTTTTAAAAAAAACTCACTATACTGGCTTGAAGCATATACTAAAAAGTCCATTCCTATTAATTATACTCACTTTTAGGGCAGAAAACAACTCAAAAAACCTAAGAATACTCTGAAGTTTTGAATGAATGTCTGTCATTTACCTGCATTAATTGCACCATTCAATTTAAATTTATATTATCAAAAAATTATTTGAAAGGAGCTGTTACTTATCTTAAGAAAAAGTAAGCCCCAGAAATGAAAAATTCCAACAAAATAATTTTTCTGTTTATATCACATGAATGATTTGCTGTTTCTCCACAATAGCATGTAAGAAGCCAGTAATTCTTAAATGTGCAAAGTATTTCCATGTGCTTCACAAGAAAACTATCCAAAACAAACAATGTTTAAGACATTCCTTATTATTTTATTTCCCAACCATCTGTTTTTTCCCCCTCCCTTCTATTCTTTCCCTCTTTCTGGTCCTACTCACCTTCTTTATATCTATTGCCTGCCTGCCTATTGCTTATAGTAACACTTTTAAAAGAATAAAGCTGCAAAGTTAGATATCCAGCTGGGAATTCTAGTTGTAGCTATTACTTGGCAAGGACATAGTCCAGAGTCTAACATTTATGAACATACACTCCTAAAGAGACTAACACATGTCCTAATGCAAATATTAACTATACTGTGGTATCTTCCACCTAGTCTTAAAGATTACCTCTCAGCATTCATCAAAAAGAAAACATTTAATTGAAAATCATGTAGTCATTGAGGGGAGCACAGTGGCACATGCCTGTAATCCTAAGTACTCAGAAGGCTGAGGCTGAGAATCCTAAGTTCTAGCACAGCTTGGGCAACTTAGCAAGATTGTACCTCAAAATAAAGTTTAAAAGGATGGGGGATGTAGAGGAAGGAGAGGGTGGAGGAAGAAGGAGATGTGGGAAGAGGAAGAGGCAAGGAAAGGGGAGAAAGGAGAAGGAGAAGAAAAAGACCTTTGATTACTATAAGTTTTATGTTTTACCTGACACATACATGAAAAATAGGTATGTATGCATGTATATGTATGAAATTCCACTAGGCAGGAGTGGAAAAAATGAAAGCAATGGTACAAACCAACGAATGAACTAAAACAAAAAATTATCGCAGTATTATAATTTCTCACTAGAAAAGATGCTTAAGTAATCCCTCCTCAGAAAAGTATTACTGAATCATATGGTTGTGAAGGTTTGAGGAAAAGGCATCACACAAAACATGAATTTAGGCTAAAAATGATTTAATAGAGGAAAATCTAAAATTACTGGTTTATAGCAAAGCCCAAAAAAGGGTGACAAAATCTAAAAGTTGAATATCTACGGACATTAAATTGTGCAAAGACAAATACAAACAGAAAAACTTGAAATAAACAATGAAAAATGATTCTTCACACACACAAAAAAGGAAATCTCAATAAAAAATAACAACCAACTTCTCATCAGAAACCACAGAAGTTAAGCCAGGATCAGTGGTATATATCTGTAATCCTAGCTACTCTACAGAAGCTGTGGCAGGAGGATCCCAAGTTTGAATCCAATCTGGGTGACTAAGACAGATCCTACTTCAAAAAATAAAAACAAAAAGGGACTAGGGTTGTAGCTCAGTGGTAGAGTGCCTAGCATAAGCAAGGTTCTGGGTTCAGTCTCCAGCACCACCAAAAAAATAAACAAAAAGGAGCTGGAGAAAGAGATCATATTAAGTCAGAAGGTAGTAAAATTATATATTCAAAGTGGTGAAAGAAAACACAAAACTAATTATTCTTCAAACCTGAGGCAAAATAAAAACATTTCTAGATAAACAAAGACTAAGGGACATGTAAAAATACTAAAGAAATCCTGCAGGCTAAAAGGAATTGGCAACAGGCAGTAACTCAAGTTCTTTCAAAGAAATAAAGAGCACTAAAATGGTAATTACATAGATAAATATAAAACACTGAATGAAAACATTTCTTTCCTCTTAACTAATTTTTTTAAAACAACTGGAAAAATTGTGTGGTTGATCTTACAATATATAATATATATGACAATAGTAGGACTCAGGCAGAAGAAATGAAGCTATACTGGTTCAAAGAATCTATACATTAATGGTACTGAATTAGTATAATCTAATATTTATCTAACTAGACTGATCAAAACAGAAGAGAAAATATTGGAAATTTTAAAAGTATTATCAGTAAAACTCTTAATAGATATTCAAAGAATTTTAAAGAAATGTAACAAACTTTGTGTCAACAAATATGATACCTTAGATAAAATCTCAAATTCCTTGAAAAATACAATTTACCAAAAATATCAATTTACTAATAATATCTGCATAGCTGTATCTCTTTTTAAAATTGAGTTTATTAAAAATCTACATATAAATAAATTAGAGTTCCATGTGATTTCACTAGTGAATCCTATAAAACATACACAGAAGAAATAACACTAATTTCATACAAATGCTTTCAAAATAGAGTAGGAGACTCTATGTCCAATTAAGGCCAAATATCCTGACAAACAACACTGCCACCATTATTGGTAAAAGCATTACCAGTATTATCCTGATCTCAAAGCCAAACAAAGACATCTATAAATGCAAAGTAAACTACAGATCAATAGCTCTCATGAATATAAACATAAAAATTCTTAATAAAAATATTAGCTAACTGAATCCAGATACACATACTAAATGTAAGCAATGGCAAATGAAATTTCAAATGTTATTTCTTTAAAATAACAAAAGTTTATGGTCTAAAACATAAAATACTTAGGAACAGATTTGACAATAAGACCAACCATTGAAAACTATAAAACATTGCTGAGATAATGAAGTTTCTAGTACAGAAACACATGACCCACACAGGAGAAAACAACTGAGTTAACAAAAGCTGATCTAGAAATGACAAAGGTGGTGAAAGTAGCAGACAACAATATTAATATAGCTAGAGTAAATTTTTCTCAAGTTCAAGAAGATAGAGGAAAAAAACCACATCAACATGGTGAGGCAAAGAGAAAAACAAAAAAAAAACTAAACAAGATATCTACAGGTAAAGTATGTACTACATAAAATGAAAAATATATAACAATTAGGATAAGCAGCATAATAGATATTACAGAAGAAAAGATTAGTGAACTTGAAGGCACAGGAATAGAAGCTATTTAAAGTGTGTGTGCGCACACACGCGCACACACACACACACACACACACACTAGGAAAAAAAACAAAGCATCAGTGAACTAAGAAGTACAACTTATAAAGAATTGAAATTACAGAGTAAGGCAAGGAAAAGGAGAAAGAAAAGAAAAATATACAAAGAAATGCCCCAAATTTTTCCAGCTCTGATGAAGGTAAATGTAAAGCCAACCACATCAATAATTATATTAAATCAAGAAACAGATTGTCAGATTTAAGAAAAGAGTATGATCCAACTCTGTAAGGATTTTATAAAAGCAATTACATAAAGAAGTTAAAAGTAATAGAACTAAAAGAAGACATACTATGAAAACACTAATCAAAAAGCTAGAGTGTCTAGCTACATTAACATAAAAAATAACAATCTTGGTTTAGGAATGTAGCTCAGTGATAGTGGGAAGCGCTAGGTTCAACCCGTGGTTCTCACACTCTCTCTGTCTCTCTCTCTCTCTCTCTCTCTCACACACACACACACACACACACACACACACACACGAGTCGTCTTCGTAACAAAGAATACTGCCAAGAATAAAGAGGAATATTTCATAGTATGCCAATGTATCTAAAGGATTCCACAGGGCTCTAACTAAAACCAGATCTTGAAAATACATAGTACAAACTGATTAAACTGGAAAAAAATTCACAATTATAGCAGAATGTTTCAACATTGCTCTCTCAGTATCAGAAAGAAAATCAGTGTGAAAACAGAAGATCTAATGACATCAAAGAACTAGACCTAAAGGACATTTACAGACCATTCCAACCAAAAGTCAAAATTCTCTTCCAGTTAACAAAAAAATATTCAAATAGACCATATTCTGTGTGACAGAGCTCAATAAATTTAAAAAGATGTGTGAAATCATATAATGTATGTTTTCTGATAGCAATGAATGTATTAACAAAAAGATACTCGGAAAACCTGAAAATATTTGGAAATTAAGCAACATTTCTAAATAACCCATGGAAAAAGAAATCAAACACAAAGTTAGATAATAATTTGAACCACATGATGGCTATATGAATATACCTCTCAGTTCTCCACAGAACTGCAGAAGTGTAATGGACCAAAGATCCCAGGTGCTGCACTCTGAAATCCATCTCCACATTTCCACAAAGGGCATGATTCTGATAAGCTGCTTCCAACCAATGACTGAGGCAGGAAAATTAATATAGTTCTGTATTTAGGTCATGTGAGGTTTCTCCAAAAGAAAACTCTGGCATAAAGACTCCTTAAATACATTGTCATCTAAGACACTTCTATCAAACTTTCCTTGTTTCTCCACCTGCAGTCAAATCTATAATCACAGACTGATCATTCTCTCAGCTTCCCATAGCTCCCTCCTCATTTTTCTCTCATAGGCATTGTCCCTGATGCATTTTTTGCACATAAAACTCCATCTTGGCATCTGTTTCTCAGAGGACTCAAATTACAGCAACAACATGTCAAAATTAGTGGGAAGCCGCTAAATAAATGCTTCAAGGAAAATTTATATTATATGTCTATAATTTTAAGAAATCAGAAACTTATCAAATCAATAATCTGAGCTTCTACTTTTAGAAATTAGAAAAGTAGAGCAAATTAAATCCCAATTAAGGAAAATGAAGGAAATAATAAAGAGGTAATAACAGTGGAATGGAAAACAGAAAAACAACAGAAAAAAAAATGAACAAGAACTGGTTCTTTGACCAGATCAAGAAAACCGACAAACCTAAACCGAGACTCATAAGAGAAAAAAAATGAGAAGATATAAATTACCAGTATCAGGAATGAAAGAAGGAACATTGTACAGATCCTACAGAAATTTCCCAACTTACAGAGATTATAGATGGTCTTCCAAATGTTCATTAAAAAGCCCATCACTTTAAATTCTTGACCACAGGAGTCATATTCATACTTAGCTAACCCACACAATCTTTTTAAAATTATAATATAGCTGAAAGCCCTCAGTCCCTTTAAGGAACTTTAACCCCTATGAACTCAATACTCCTAGGAGTTATGAACCCTAGACCACTCTAAGAAACCAATTTATAGGCTGAGTAGAAGCTCTAAACTGCTATGGCAGCACCTGGAAAAGGTTCTGATAAGCAGGAAAAGAAGAAAACAGCAATATATTCTTAGCTCTACCACTGAGGATGGAGCCTGGCAGGAGTTGCCAGAAGCTCTCTCAGCAAAAATTGGAAAGGCTTCTAGTGCAGAAAAATGTTATAAAGCAGTAGGGCAGTAACAGAACATGAGCATCTTATAGGTTATCCACCAATTGCACATGTTTAAGAAAGTTTTTAGGGACTGTGACTATATTTCACAAAACAAAACATTATGGAAAGGAAAAAGGAATAAAATAAATAATAGTGTCACATCATTTAGAATAATTTAATACTATTAAAATATAGAGTCGCCAGGTGTGGTGGCGCACGCCTCTAATCCCAGCGGCTTGGGAGGCTGAAGCAGGAGGATCACAAGTTCAAAGTCAGCCTCAGCAACTTAGCGAGGCCCTAAGCAGCTCAGTGAAATCCTGCCTCTAAATAAAATACAAAATAGGACTGGGGATGTGGCGCAACGGTGGAGTACGCCTGGGTTCAATCCCCAGTACCAAAAAAAAAAAAAAAAAATAGAGTCAAAGTAAGTGCTAATATATCAGATGTCCAAAATAGAGTGGATCCTTTTTTTTTTTAACCTTTCTTGACCCCCTCACAGAATAAATAAACACAAACCAATTTTGACAGAATACAGGAACTATGCTGGAAAATGGAAGAGGAAATGCTAACATCCCTCTGAAGATCAAAAACCTAACGGTACACCACAGAGGACAGAAAAGCACCCTATCTCTTCCACATTTACTCCCCAACCCAGACTGGCTTAAAACCACATAAGCCTTCTAAAGATATCCTACAATCCTCATTGCTACTGGAGAAAACTACTCAAGAGACTTCTGCAGCCCCAAGAGACCCCAAACAAAATTTGAAGAGTTGCCTGGAATTCATCAGATATATTGCCATAGAGTAGGAGTCCAAGTTATACTCTCTCCCAACCCCTATAACCAAAGTTGCCATGGCTCAGTGCCATTTTGAAACCAGACTGACTGCTAGAGTGTGTGTCAACTTTGGGGCTAGTCATGGTATATCTCCATTCTTGAGATTCTATCTGCATTCTAGCAGGCTAACGTGGTGGGTGATAATATCACAACCCCCACTGCTTAGAGACTAAAATCAGCAGAAAGGCTAAGACTTTAGCTTCCAAATCCACACAGCATCCCATCCCCACAGGGAACAGGGGAAAACAAGACAGTTGGCAACCTGCACTCACCTGCACTCAGTCCAACAGGTGCCAGGCATTGACTCCATCTTCCTAGGGAAATTAGCAAAGAGATGGCAGGCACAACTTGCTCCAGTGTATTTGTACTCAGATCAGTGACTAGTTACATGGTAGCCCTGACCTCCAAGAAAGCCAACCACACAGCCTGCCAGCTTACAGTGTCCACACACACTTAAGCCAAGCTTGATAGGCAGGCAGTGGCTAAACCCCATGGAGAACCCATAGAAGGTCTGTAGCACAGCCTGCCCCTCTAGCCCACTAGACAGTAATCCAGAGAGTGGCCCAATTTCCCAAGTGAGCAGTCAGAAAGGCAGACGATCAACCCACCTGGTGAGCCAGCCATGCAGTCAGCCAGACCACAATCCCCACCTGCATTTATGCCCAGTCCAATAGATAGCCAAGTAGGAACCTTGCCCCACTGATGAACATGTTCCATAGCCAGTGGCCTGTTGTACCAGCACAAGCCTAAGCCCTTTAACCAGTCAGATGGTAGCTCTGCCCACTGGAGGGTTATACTATACAGTCACAAGCCTATAGTAGCTGAAGACATCCACACCTGGCACAGGAGTCAGCAGCAGCCTACCACCAGAAAAACTGCACCATGCCATTGCAGTTAAACTGCAGGCCAATGATACAACTACAGACACTTCAGTTTACAGCTGAAGAAACTGCAAAGACCACACTATTGCATCCACCTGTAATCAAAGTAAACACACTATATCCAACTGATACTTTAGCACCCATCCAAAGGAAAAAACTCTCTACAAGAAATTGAAAACACCATGGAACTTGAAAAAGGCATCTTATCAACACAGAGACACACAGGAAGCATGAAAAACAAGGAATCATGACTGCCTAGGGAATACAATAATTCTCCAGTGACACATTTCAAATAAAGGAAATTTATAAAATGAAAGAAATTCAAAATTATGATCTTAAGGAAGCTTAATAAGACACAAAAGAGTACAAAAAATTCAGTGAAGTCAAAAAAACAACCCATGATCTGAATGAGAAATAAAACAAAGAAATAGATATTGTAAGAAAGAACCAAACAGAAATCCTGCTGATAAGGAGTTAAATGAATAAAATAAAATAAAATAAAATAAAATAAAATAAAATAAAATAAAATAAAATAAAATAAAATAAACACAGCAGACTAGATGAAGCAAAAGAAAGACTATTTGAATATAAAGGTGAGTTGTTTGAAATTACTTACCCAGTGAGAAGGGGAAGAAAAACAAAGAAGGAACAATAGCTAAGAAAGTCAATAGGACTATCAGGGGCAGGGAGGACACATAAAGCAACAAAACAATTGATTCATGGGAATTCCTGAAGGAGAAGAATGGAGAAAGGCTTAAACAGCCTATTTAGGGCAGGGGATGTACTTTACCGGTAGATCACCTGCTTACCAAGCATGATGCCCTAGATTCAATTTCCAGAGCTACCAAAATAATTTTTTTTAATTTTATGAAATAATAGCTGAAATCTTCCTAAGTCCTGGGAGATACATAGACATCCATATACATGAAGCTCCAAGAACTTCAATTAGACACAACCCAAAGACACCCTTACTAAATCATGAAATATTCAAGTTATCAAAAGTCAAAGACTGATGAAGAATTCTAAAAGAAGCAAAAGAAAAACATTGCACATAGAGGGAAATCTCCATTACACGAGCAGCAGACTTCTCAGCAGAAACTCTGCAGGCCAGGAAAGAAATAGATGACATAATAAGAGTGCTTAAAGAGAAAAATCCTGAGAGAGGTGTGATGTTGCACACCCCATAATCCCAATGACTGGGGAGGTTGATGCAGGAGGATTGCAAGTTTGAGGTGAGTTTCAGCAACTTAGTGAGACCCTGTCTCCTAAAAAAAAAAAAAAAAAAAAAAAAAAAAAAAAACAGAAAAAGAGAGGGGGGGAAATAGGCCAGTGGGAGGGAAAAGAAGGAAAGGAGGGAGGGAAGAAGGGAGAGAAGGAGGAAGGGAGGAAAGAAAGAAGGGAGGGAGGGAGGAAGGGAGGAAGAGAAGAAGGGAGGAAGGGAGGGAGGGAGGAAGGGAGGAAGGAAGGGAGAAAAGGAGGGAGGGAGAGATGGAGGGAGGGAGGGAGGGAGGGAGGGAGGAAGGAAGGAAGGAAGGAAGGAAGGAAGGAAGGAAGGAAGGAAGATAGATCAGTCCTGTCAGTCAAGAATACTGTTCCCAGCAGAGCTATCCTTCAGAAAAGAAGTAGAAGTAAATTTTTTCTCTGATAAGCAAATGCTGATGAAATTCATTACTACAAACATGAGCCTTATGGCAACTAACATCATAAAAACAAGTAAAAGTATCAAATTCATTTACAGAGAAGGTTCGCAAATGGGGGAAAAAAGCAATCAAAAAAGAAAAAGGAATTGAACCTTATTATTACAGAAAAACCTCCAAATAAGAAAGATTAATAATAGGAGGGAAAAGAACAAGAGACATATCACACAATGAAAAAACAACTGACAAAATAAAAGGAGTTACCTGTCAATAAAAATCTACAACAGTGGCCATCTGCAGCCTCAGTTACTAGTGAGGTTAAAGCAGGGGGATCACTTCAGCCCAGGAGTTAGGGACCAACCTGAACAACATACCAAGAACCCCATCTCTTAACAGTAAACTTGAATATGAACAAATTCAATTTTCCAATTGAAAAATACAGATGGGTAGAGTAAATTAAAAAACAATATCCAAAGCCAGTCCTGGATACACATGCTTATAACCCTAGCTACTCAAGAGGCTAACATGAGAGGATCAGGTGTTCAGTGCCAGCCTGGGGAATATGGCAAGACCCTACCTCAAAACACACAAACAAACAAAACAACATCCACCTACATGCTCCTAAAAGAAAGTGGTAAAGCCAAACACACACCGAAAGTGAAGTGATGGAAAATATTCCACAGAAACAGACACCAAAAGCAAGCAGGAATAGCTACACTCATTAACAGATAAAACATACTTTAAGTAGAAAAACTGTAAAAAGAGACAAAGAAGGTCATCATATAGTGATAAAAGGATCAATTCATCAAGAGGATATAATTATAAATATATAAGAACACAGTATGAATCAATCCAAATATGTGAAGCAAATTATTATTAGATCTTATCAGAGAAATACACCCCAATACAATAGTTGAGGACTTCAATATCCCACTTTCATCAATGCACAAAATCATCCAGACAGAAAATCAACAAAGAAACATCAGAGTTAAACTATGTTATATACCCAGTGGACCTTACAGATATTATAGAACATTCCATCCAATCCTGTAGAATATATATTCTTCTCATTAGTGCATGGAATATTCTCCAAGACAGACCATGTATTAGACCACAAAACAATTCCTAACAAATTATAAAAAATCAAAATCACATCATATATCTTCTCTGACCATAGTGGAATAAAGTTATAAATTGATAAAAAGAGGAACTTTAGAAATTACACAAACATATGAAAATTAAACAACATGCTCCTAAACAATCAGTGGGTCAAGGAAAAATAAATTTAAAAACTTCTTGAAACAAATGAAAATAGGAATACAATATGGGAAAGCCTATTATATACAACAAAAACAGTACTGAGAAAGAATTCTAAAGTGGTACATGCCTATATTTAAAAAACTAGAGCTGGGTGCAGTGGCACATGCCTGAACCTGGAGGCTGAGGCAAGAGGATTGTTAAGTCAATCTCAGTAATTTATTGAGGCTCTAAGCAACTTAGTGAGACCCTGACTCAAAATAAAAAATAAAAATGGCTGAGAACGTGACTCAGTGATTAAGCGTTCCTGCCTTCAATTCCTGGCATTAAAAAAAAAAAAAAAATCCCTAGAAAAATCTCAAACAACCTAATAATGCAAATCAAAGAACTAAAAAAGCAAACCAAACACAAAACTGGTAGAAGAAAAGAAATAATAAAGATTATAACAGAATTGAATGAAATTGAGACTTTAAAAAAATCAGAGATATATAAAGTGATTTTTTAAAGATCAACAAAACTGACAAATTTTTAGCTAGACTAAGAGAAAAGGATCGATTCAAATAAAAATATCAGAGATGAAAAGGGAGATTTCAAAACCAATGTCACAGAAATGCAAACAATAATTAGGAACTATTACGAACAACTTTCACCCACAAACAGTAAAACCTAGATGAAATGGATAAAGTCTTAGATACATATAGCCTACCAAGACCAAACCAAGAAGAAATAGAAAAACCTAAACAGAGTATTAATGAGCAATAAAGTCAAATCACTAATAAAATCTCAAAAAAGAAAATTCCAGGACTGCATGGCTTCACTACTATTTCTAACAAAATTTTAAAGACAAATGTACACCAATTCTTTTCAAACTATTCAAAAAAAAGAAAAGAAAAGAAAGGTGGTAATTTTCCCAGCCTCATTCTATAACATTACTCTGATACCAAAACCAGACAAAGACACAAAAAGGGAAATTACACACTAATATCCCTCATAAATACAGAGGCAAAATTTAAAAAAAAAAAAATACTGGCAAACCCAATCCAATAGCATAGCAGAATTTATTGCAGGGACATAAAAATAGTATGATATACAAAAATAAATAAATTTGCTACATCATATCAAATAGAATAAAGAATAAAAACTATGTGATCATCTCAAAAGACTCAAAAATACCCAGTAAAATTAAACATCTTTTAATGATAAAAATTCGGAACACAGTAGGTAAAGAAGGAAAATACCTCAACACAATTAGTGCTATATATGACAAACCCATAGCTAACACTGAAAGGAGAAAAGGTAAAAGTATTTCCTCTAAAATCTGGAAAGGGACAAGGATGCCCACTTTTACCACTCTTACTCCACACAGTACTAGAAATCCTTGCCAGAGCAATTGGGCAACAGAAAGAAATAAAGGGCACCCAAACTGGAAACAAGAAGTCAAAGTATCCCTGTTCGCAGTCACCATGATCTTTTACATAAAGAAAACCCTGGTGGGGAGAAAAAAAAGAAAAGAAAAAAAAAACAAAACCTGTTAGAACTGCTAAACAATTTAGTAAAGTTGCAGGATACAAGATCAACATACAAAAACCAGTAGTGCATCTATTCACCAATAATAATCTAGCTGAAGAGGAAATCAAGAAATTCCTTTATATTCACAATATATAGGAATAAATTTAACCAAAATGTAAAAATTCTACAATTTAAAAAAAAATAAAACACTAATGAAAGAAACTGAAGAGGACACCAAAAAAAAAAAAAAAGGAAGACTTCCCATGTTGATGGAAAAGAAAAATTGATATTGTTAAAATATCCATACAATAGCACAGTGAAGTGGCCATACTTCACAATAACATTGTGTATCTTATGAAGAACTTAAAGAGTTCAAAACACTCCAAACATAAAGAAATAATGAGATTGAAATACTGATTTCAATGACTGTGTACATGTGTTGAAATTTCATACTGGATCCCACTAATATGGACAATTATTAGATATTAAGAAAAATAATTTTTAAAGAAATAGGAAGCATAGAGTTCATTCCTTTATATTTGTTAAGATATCTTTGTTCATTTAAATGATAAAAACATAAACACAAAGAAAATACCTATCTTACCAATACTGATCTACAAGTTCAACACAATGAATATCAAAATATCAATGACATTCTTTAAACAAATAGAAAAAAAAAAATCCTACAATTGATAAGAAACCACAAAAGATCTTAAACAAGCAATCACAAGCAAAAAGAACTAAACTGGATGCATCAAAATACCTGATTTTTTAAAAATACTGCAAAGCTACAGTAAGCAAAACAGCATGGATTGCCATAAAAATAGACATGTGAACCAAGAGGATATAATAGAGTCTAGAAATAAATCCATATATTTATAGTAA
>JAJEJO010053510.1:0-15503 GCA_020662805.1 Glaucomys volans
AGAAGCCAGAGTAGGACTCTTAGTATAAAATGTGTTGAAGCAGAAATTAGCCTTCAGAAAGTAATTTAACTTTTCTGAATTTCATATTATTTATCTGTAAAACAGGAGTACTAAGAGCACCTTCATCATAGGGTACATGCCTATGATGTATTACCTATGAAAATCAGGTAATAAATGTGATGGAGTCAGGTGTGGTGGTACGTGCCTACAATCCCAGAGACTTGGGAGGCTGAGACAGGAGGATCATGAGTTCAAGGCCAGCCTCAGCAACTTAGGAAGGATCTAAGCGACTTGGTGAGACCCTGTCTCAAAATAAAAAATAAAAAGGGTTGGGGATGCTGGGCGCAGTGGCGCATGCCTGAAATCCCAGCACTTGGGAGGCTGAGGCAGGAGGACTGTGAATTCAAAGCCAGCCTCAGCAACTTAGCGAGGCCCTAAGCAACTCAGTGAGACCCTATCTCTAAATAAAAAATACAAAATGGGGCTGGGGATGTGGCTCAGTGGTGGAATGCCCCTGGGTTCAATCCCCAGTACCAAAAAAAAAAAAAAAAAGTGTTGGGGATATGATTCAGTGGCAAAACACTACTGGGTTAAATCCTCAGTACCACCCCCAGAAAATGCTATGGAAGACAAAGGCCAGTGCCTAGTTGATTAGGAAAAGTGCTTACAAAATAGTAGCTATTACTAATATTTGCCAGGTTCTAGGCTCATCACACTTTGTGATTAATTTCATTGATTCCCCACAAAAACCCTATGTGAGGTAAGTACTGTTATCTTTGTTCTGAGTTTCAGAGAGATTAGGAGGATTCCCAACATCACACAACATGTAAATAGTGGAACCAGGATTCAAAACTAGGTCTGTCTCCAGAACTTTTGTTTCCCACCCTCCTCCCCCAGTACTGGGGATTGAACCCGGGATGCTTTATTGCTGAGCTACATCCCCAGCTGTATTTAGTTTTTATTTTGAGACAGGGTCTTAATAAATTTCCCTGGCTGGCCTTGAACTAGCTAGCAATCCTCCTGTTTCAGCCTCCTGAGTCACTGGGATTATAGGCATGTGCCACCATGCTGGGCCAGAGCCTGCTCTTTAACAAACCATGTATAGGGATGTTTGGGTTATTTGACTTATTCTTCTCTTCCTCTGTGCACTCAATGGAGCTTACAGAATGCCGAGTGGAAAGAGAGAATTCCTCCCTTTAAGGAACTCAGAGTCCTGCAGGGAAGACATGATAAGTTGAAAATGATAGCTTTTGGCTGGTCATGGTGGTCCATGCTGGAATCCCAATGACTCAGAAAGCTGAGGCAGAATGATTGCAAGTTCCAGGCCAGCCTCAACAACTTAGTGAGGCCCTATCTCAAAAGAAAAAAATAAAAAGGACTGCGGGTGTTGCTCAGTGGTAAAGCACCCCTGGGTTCAATTTCCAATACTGAAAAAAAAAATCTATGTGCTGGGCCCTATGCCAAGCACTGTGAATAACTAAAAGACAAATATGGTACAGTCTAGTTATAACGTAATGGGGGAAGACACATATGTGCACAATTTATAACAGGTATAAAGAATTAAGTGATAATAAAAATATGAAAAAAAGTATACAGGGTGGAAGAAATGAACTGTGTTGGAGATGGGGCCGAGGCAGAAACAGGATCAACTTTGAGCTACCAGAGTGGAAAACAGCACAGGAAATGTGTGAGGGCAGTTCAGAGGAGTGTGTGTTTGGGGAGATGAGGGAAGGCTTTGTGGAGGAGATGGCATGTGAGTTGGCACTTGTTTAATGGGTGGGTTTTAGGTAGAGGGAGGGTTGGAACAGAGAGATCCTGGAGGCCCAGAAGCCAGTTCTAAGGGAATTATAGCAGGTCAAGAGGTAAGGAGGGCGGCACTGGAGACGGACGGATGAAATGGAGGGAGGAATGTTTGAGAGGACTGGTTAAGGAGGAACAAGTCAAAAGGAAAGCCAACTGAGGAGATAATAATGAATTCAGCCCTTCTTTAAAGTCCCCCAAAGAGAATCTGGTGCTACATTGGTCCTTTGAGACTGGGAGCTGGAGCTCTACTGCCATTTCTGACTTAGGAGTACCAGACGAAGCTTGGAGTAGCCAAGCCATATGGCTGCGCTGGAGGATCAGAGACCCTGGGAGCAGCGCCATGAAAGGACTGGTGGGTCACTTGCTCATGAGCATTGTTTGATTTTGTTGTTTGTTTTGGGTTTGATGCTGGTGATGGAACCCGGGGCTTCACACATGCTAAGCACGTGCTCTACACTGAGCTCCAACCCTCAGGGTGAATTTCATATTCTTTCGTTCATCAGACACACACTGACTTTCTACTCCGTGTCAGGCCATGTCAAGAAAGAACCTTATCTTTGGAATGGATGTTAGATTGGCCCAGTGAATCTCAGATTAAGATGGGAGGTAACCCAGGCTGGGTAGCTTAGTGGTAGATGCTGGAGGCCCTGGGTTCAGTCCTCAGCACTGCAAGGAAAAAAAAAAAAAATTCCAAGAAGGAAGTCTATCTGACTGCTGATTTTCCCTCTGCCAGACATCTCTGTCACAGTGTGACAGATATTGTGTTAGAGGGAGTCATTGGTACTGCCTGGGGATCCGGGAAGTCTTCCTGGAGGAGGTGAGTTTCTCATTGAACTTCTCAGGATTAGGAGGACTTCCTTCAGTTGTGGAGGTGAAAGGACATTATTCCGGGTGGAAGGAGCAGTTTCCGCAGGTGACCCTGTGGTAAGTTGTTCAGGGCTCTATGGGACATCCCAAGAAAGACAGCCTTGTTGAGGCACTTTGAGAAACCCTTGAGTCTAGCTGGACTCCCCAGACTTCCCCAACTACCAGAAAAAGCTTCCTGTGGGAAATCGTTTTTTCCAGTCTCCTGCAGGGGCCGCTGCTGCCCCAGGCTGGGGCCACTGCCTCTGAACTCAGCCAATCTGCTCTAAGAAAACTCCAAGGACGTCTTCGCTTGGGTAGTGGCAGGGTACACCCAGTACCTGTCTCCAGCCAAGCAGGGGCCCCAGGGTGGCAGCGTCCCCCAGCCTGAAGAAATCATCTGAGTTCAGCCAATGGCATTTGGGGGGAGGGGGGGTGTAGTGGGCACTGATATTTTTTCTGTCTCTGGGTCACCACAAGTTTACTAAAATAAAAGAAACTGTGGGTAAATGCTGCCATCTGTTCTTCAACACACACACACACACACACACACACACACACACCCCAAATCGGGTCCCAGGCTAGATGCAGGGGTCAAAATTGCTTTTAAAACACTCCAAGGACTTCACTGAAAATCCACACTCCCCATGCTTCTGGGGCTTCGGAACTTGGGGCTCACTTCTCAGCATCTCTCCTTGGGACGGCAGGGTGGGCTGCTCCAGGAGTTGGAGGTGAAGACCCCTGAGTCTGCTCCAGGGACTGAGAGGCCCCCTAAGCCCCGAGTCCCACTGCAGGGCTCTGTGCCAAGAGCCCCCATGAGCCATGGCCTCGAAAGGGCAGCGGCAATTTTTTTCACATAAATATATCGCACTTAAATGAATTTAGACAGCATGACATCAGAGAGTAATTAAATTGGTTTGGGTTGGAATTCCGTTTCCAATTCCTGAGTTCAGGTTTGTAAAAGATTTTTCTGAGCACCTGCAGGCCCGTGTGTGTGTGTGTGTGTGTGTGTGTGTGTGTGTATGTGTGTGTGTGTGTGTGTGTAAGTATTTTCACTGGAAAGGATTCAAAACTAGGGGGAAAAAAAACTGGAGCACACAGGCAGCATTACGCCATTCTTCCTTCTTGGAAAAATCCCTCAGTCTTATACAAGCCTCCTTCAAGCCCTCAGTCAGTTGTGCAGGAGAAAGGGGGCGGTCGGCTTTCTCCTTTCAAGAACGAGTTATTTTCAGCTGCTGACTGGAGACGGTGCACGTCTGGATACGGGAGCATTTCCACTATGGGACTGGATACAGACACACGCCCGGCGGACTTCAAGAGTCTCAGACTGAGGAGAAAGCCCTTCCTGCTGCTGCTACTGCTGCTGCCGCTGCTCCTGAAGATCCACTCCTTTCATGGTTTTTCTTGCCAAGCCAGAGGCACCTTCGCTGCTGCCGCTGTTCTCTTTGGTGTCATCCAGCGGCTGGCTAGAGGATGAGACTCCCCAAACTCCTCACTTTCTTGCTTTGGCACCTGGCTTGGCTGGACCTGGAATTCATCTGCACTGTGTTGGGTGCCCCTGATTTGGGCCAGAGACCCACGGGGGCCAGGCCAGGATTGGCCAAAGCAGAGGCCAAGGAGAGGCCCCCCCTGGCCCGGAACATCTTTAGGCCAGGGGGTCACAGCTATGGTGGGGGGGCCACCAACACCAGGGCAAAGGGAGACCCCGGGCAGACACAGTCCAAGAAGGATGAGCCCAAAAAGCTGCCCCCCAGATCTGGTGGCTCTGAACCCAAGCCAGGACCCCCTTCCCAGACCAGGCAGGCTGCAGCACGGACTGTAACCCCAAAAGGACAACTTCCTGGGGGCAAGGCACCCCCAAAAGCAGGATCTGTCCCCAGCTCCTTTCTGCTGAAGAAGGCCAGGGAGTCTGGGACCCCTCGAGAGCCCAAGGAGGCATTCCGCCCGCCCCCCATCACACCCCACGAATACATGCTCTCGCTGTACAGGACGCTGTCCGATGCTGACAGAAAGGGAGGCAACAGCAGCGTGAAGTTGGAGGCTGGCCTGGCCAACACCATCACCAGCTTTATTGACAAAGGGCAAGGTGAGGGGGCGGGGTGGCGGGAGGGGCATTGCATGCACAGAGGGGCTCCCCAAACCCTGATGCTTAACAGGTGGGGGACTTTGTGTGCATCTGGCCACATGTGGGTGGGTGTCTGGGACTTACCTTACACATACCAGATCCAGGCTGCTGGCATGTCAGCAGTACAGAGCACCCAGGGATCACCAAGTCCGGTTCCTGCAAGGTGTGTGTGGGGGGGGGGGGGGGGACGGACACTAAAGCTTGGAGAGGAGACAAGACCTGCCAAATATTTGGTGGCAGAGTTGGAGACCAGACTCCAAGACTTGATTATCAAGTAATGCTCTGTAACTTTATGGTTAGCCAAACTTTCCAAGTTCCAGGGTTTTCTCAGCAGACAGAGGGATGAAGCTTTATAAAAGTCCCCAGGGTTCTGCAACTTCATCAACAGGTCAGGGGGCAGGGAAGGCAGGCAGGTGAAGACAGGCAGTCATGGAAAGAGGCAGCAAACCTAGGGTCTAACTCATAATGTGACTCTGAGACAGCCCCTTTTCACCTTGAGGCCTTAATTTCCCCATCTGTCCATCTAGATGGGAGTCTGACTGGGTGATTTATGAAAGCCCTTTGAATGAGAAAATCTTGTGTCCTGTAAACATAGATTATTTTCATCATTAACCCAGGAGAATATCTGCTCTCCTCGTGTCTCCCTCTGCCTATGTAGTATTACTATCTCAGCTTTTTCTCTCAACTTGCTGTGTGAACTCAGTAAGATCCTTCCCCTTTCAGGGCCTCAGTTTCTCCATAATGTGAAGAGGGATGTGGACTGCCAGTGGCAAAGGTTGCTTGCAGCTCATATGCTCTGGTTCTGAGTCTTAGGACTTTGGCTGGCAGGGTGGGGGAGGGGTCAGAGAGTGGGAGAGACTCCTCATTAGAGCTGGCCTGTAGGGGAATGACAGGGGGCAGGACGGTGGGGGGAGGCACAGAGGCAGCAGGTCTGGCCGAGGTGGGGGAGGAGGGCTGGCTGACTGCCCAGCCAGGGAAAGCTGTGACCCCTTGAGGGCTCATAAAATAAGTCCTTGTGCCCCCCGCCCCAGCACTAAGGTAGCTTGGGGAGGGGGAGATGGGGAGTTTAAAGGCCTAATTAGTTACCTTCTAGAGCAATATATGAATGTTCCCCAATGGCAAATTGGTATTTAGGAAGGAGGCCATGCTGATTCAGAGACACTGCTGTGCTTCTCACACACACAACCTTATATTTTACACATGTGCTGAATCACACATGCACACATGAATACACAAACACCTTAGGTATATACATGGAATCATACATTTACATACACATACAGGCCCTTCAGATATTCACATGGGCCAATTGGGCATGGTAATGCATGCCTGTTATTCCAGTGGCCCTGAGGATCACAAGTACAAGGCCAGCCTGGGCAACTTCGCAATACCATGTGTCAAAATAAAAAATTAAAAGGGCTGGGATGTAGTAGTGGTAGAGGGTCCCTGGATTCAATCCCCAATACCACACCACAAAAAAAAATCATGCAAAATATTCATACATACCTTTGTCACTCATGTATTTATACATTACTTTGCATACTCACAAATGAACCCCATCACACACACACACACACACACACACACACACACTGTTCCACCCTCACACACCCAGAAGGGGAAGATATATGCACAACAAAAGTATTAGGCTGGGGAGCCAGGAAATTGGGTTGTAGATCAGTTTTTTCATTAACTTGCTGTGTGACCTATGTCAAGTCACTCCTCATCTCTGTGCCTCATCTATAAAATGAGAGCACTAAGGTCTCCTGCAGGGTTTAGTGGAAGCAGCTCAGGATGGGGTGTAAAAGTTCCAAAGTTCTAATTCTTTTTTTTTCCTAGCGAGGGACCTTGAGCAAGTCACACAACTTCCCTGAGCTTCAGGTTTTTTTCCAGAAAAATGGGTAATTTTAATGCATACCCCACCTATCAAAGATATGAAATATGGTGTTAGATTATTGGGCAGGGGAGATAGGTAGAAGGAAGTTGGAAGGCTGACCATCACACATAGATCATTGATATAAACAGTCACCCAAATCATCCATTTCCACATTCACAGATAAACACCCCTACTCGGTCCACTGTGTAGGAAGCTCCCTCTTTTTGAAAAGGCTCTCAGTGGTTTGGGCGTTGGCCTCTATCACAGTGGGGAAGAGGTTAAAGAAAACTCTCTTGAGGGGAAAAGAGCTTGGGCCTCTCTTGAGGCCTAGAGGTGACTGACTCCCTGGGTGAATTGCAGGAATTGACTTCTGGCTGTTCTCTCTAGATGACCGAGGTCCTGTGGTCAGGAAGCAGAGGTACATGTTTGATATTAGTGCCCTGGAGAAGGATGGGCTGCTGGGGGCCGAGCTGCGGATCTTGCGGAAGAAGCCCTCGGACACGGCCAAGCCAGTGGCCCCTGGTGCCGGGCGGGCTGCCCAGCTGAAGCTGTCCAGCTGCCCCAGCGGCCGGCAGCCGGCAGCCTTGTTGGATGTGCGTTCCGTGCCAGGCCTGGATGGATCTGGCTGGGAGGTGTTCGACATCTGGAAGCTCTTCCGAAACTTTAAGAACTCGGCCCAGCTGTGCCTGGAGCTGGAGGCCTGGGAACGGGGCCGGGCTGTGGACCTCCGCGGTCTGGGCTTTGACCGGGCTGCGCGACAGGTCCACGAGAAGGCTCTGTTCCTGGTGTTTGGCCGAACCAAGAAACGGGACCTGTTCTTTAATGAGATTAAGGCCCGCTCGGGCCAGGATGATAAGACTGTGTATGAGTACCTATTCAGCCAGCGGCGGAAACGGCGGGCTCCGCTGGCCACTCGCCAGGGCAAACGACCCAGCAAGAACCTCAAGGCCCGCTGCAGTCGGAAGGCCTTGCATGTCAACTTCAAGGACATGGGCTGGGACGACTGGATCATTGCACCTCTTGAATACGAGGCCTTCCACTGTGAGGGGCTATGCGAATTCCCTTTGCGGTCCCACCTGGAGCCCACGAACCACGCGGTCATCCAGACCCTGATGAACTCCATGGACCCTGAGTCCACACCACCCACCTGCTGTGTGCCCACGCGGCTGAGTCCCATCAGCATCCTCTTCATTGACTCTGCCAACAACGTGGTGTATAAGCAGTATGAGGACATGGTTGTGGAGTCTTGTGGCTGCAGGTAGCAGCACTGGCCCTCTGTCTTCCGGGGTGGCACATCCTGAGAGCCCCTCCTCGCACTCCTGGAATCACAGAGGGGTCAGGAAGCTGCCGCCAGAGCATCTCTACAACCCGCATGAAAGGGGGTTCCAGCAGCCCTGCTCGCTCTGAGAGTGACTTGGGCTCAAGATCTCCTTCTATTTACAAGTCCCCCAGTCTGAGGATTTCTGCCCTTCTGCTACTCTGACTGGGAGTCTCAGGGGACTCTGCTACTCAGACTCTGCATGGAACTGAGACTCAGGAGACAGTGTTTTCTAGTGAGACTCAACCTGTCATCTCTCCTACCTTAGACCTCTTGGCCTCTGGACTCCCTAGGGGGTCTGGTGCTATCCTAAGCATCTGGTGGGAGAGACACAGGTGTCACCTTCTCTTTGAATCACCTTTGTGCCTGGTGACTTTCAATCCCTAGGGCAGAAGAGATGCTGATTGGGTTGGTGTGGGAGAGAGGGGAGAGGACTTGGGCAAGGGTGAGGAGTATATGAGGCTGTTAGACTGTTAGATTAAAATGTACATTGATGAGAAAAAAATCAAAACTGTGCCTAAAATTGTGGCAAATTTTTTGTTTACTCCAGGGGACCCATAACTCCTCAAGGCATGCCTGACCCAGAGAAGGAAGGTGAACTCTGTTTCCCAGGCCCAGGCCCTACCCCCACCCCCTGGAAACTGAAGCAGAATGGGGCAGAGAGTAAGGCTGGGCAGGACCAGTGTTCACCTCTAACCCCATTCCTGTTCCTTCCAAAGGCTCATTGGTCCCCAGCTCCATCTGCTCCGTTGGGGCCTGGCAACAGAGTTAGATTTTTACATTCCTTAGTCAAGGTTTTTTTTGTGTGTTTGTTTAAAAGGGATCCCTAAATGAGAGAGATTTGGGAATTTCATTTCCTTTAAAAGAAATAGAGATTAGGAAAAGTCTAAGTTCCTGGTTCCCATCCAGGAGGCCTCAAAATCATCCCTGATCATTCATTAGCATCTGCCCTGCCCCCACTTTCTTCCATTCTCATACAATTAAATGGGCAACACTTAAAGGGCCCTCTCCTTTTGTACTGGGGAGTCTGGACTGCTAGGGGTCTCACCTTGCAGATGGGAGCCTCTTTTTTTTTTTTTTTGCCATGACCGTTGTTCCTCACATGACCTTGTCTGTGACCCCGCTGTTCTCCAGCTCAGCACCCTCAGTGCTCCTTACTGCTCACCCATTACCACAGCTCGAGAGTCAGAATTAGAGCCCCTCCCCTTACATTTTACATTACATAAATACAGAATTATACTTTAGGTAAATCATCATCCCACAGATCTCAGACAGACCAAGGCCAGGCTATATTTTCTACTCAGGGATTGGCTCGAAGTAAATATTCACTTTCCTTTTTGGGTTAGAGTCTTCAGGTAGGAGCTAGGTGCAGTAGTGCACGCTTGTAATCCCAGTGACTCAGGTGGATGAGGCAGGGGGATCACAAGTTCAAAGCCAGCCTCAGCAACTTAGTGAGGTTCTAAGTATCTTAGTGAGATTCTGTCTCAAAATAAAAAATTTAAAAAGGGGCTGGGGATGTGGCTCAGTGCTTAAGCACCCTCAGTTTAATCACTAGTACCAAAACAGAAAAAAAAAAAAAAAAAAAAAGAATCTTCAGGGAGGCATGGGACCTGAACTTTTGGGAGAGGAACACAGACTCCTGGTGAGGAAATTCAGGCACCTGGGTCCTCCAACTGAGGGCTCAGAGCCAGGTTTTACCTGGCTGAGGAGAGATACAAAGAGGACCAGAAGTCCAAGCTTCTGGTTCCCACCCAGGAGGCCTCAAAATTTCTCCCATCTCTCTCCAGCTAGGTCTTTGATTATGGGAGCTCTCAGCCAAAGCTGTAGGGATTCCTGCCCAGCTATGGGCAGATTTTGTACCCTTTCCCCCTAGACCTGAAATGGGTTGTTAGGCTCTGAAGCAAGAACCCAGCACAAGGAGCAACCTACCTTTGAGCTGCCTCCTTGGTTTGGAGGCCATTACCTGTCCCAGAGGGGCCAGATTGAGACTAGAGCCAAACTCTCCCTGGCCAGGCCTCTTCGTGTTTGGCTAGTGGTGAGCCTGTGAGTTCTGGAAGTAAACAAAGGAGCTGCCATGGCAGACAGAGTCCTGGTGTGTGTGAAAGGAGAATGAGCCTGGAAGGGAGGTGCTGGGGATGCCAAGCAGACAGCTGTGGATACAAGGAAAGCAGTGTAGAAGCTGGGTGGCTGGAAACCCAAGGGCAGAGAAACAGGGAATTAAAGGGTCACAGGTGGTACTAGAGGCCACAAAAGTACTTATTTCCTGGGTTGTGTGTCCCTGTTTCTTGGAAAGTTCTGACAAAACTGAAGCTTCTCCCTGCCTTAGCTCCAGCAGAACATCATGAGTTACAAGCATTCTTCTTGCAGAGGCCTTGGCTTTGAATGGGTGATAGTGGCTCTGGCTGGACACCCAAGGAGGTTCCTCTCCCATCACAATCTGCCCTGGAACTCTCTCACAAAGGAGTCAGTCAGACTGGGTACCTTCCCACCTCCCCACTCAGACCAGAGGGATCCAATCTGATCATGTGGGTGGGAAGAGCCCTTCCAGCCTAACCTTTGCATCTGCACAACTGCCTCCTTAGAAACACTCTCCATAGGTTCCCACTTCCAGTCCAATCACAAGAAGCCATAGACTGTGCAATACGTTTTTGCCCAGAGAACAGGGCTTCTGTAACACTTAATAGTTCTCACTCTCCCATCCACGGACTCCCAGTTCTGAAACATTCAAAAAGCTCCACAGTTTCAGACTTCAGTTCTGTCACTTAGGGTTAGAGATCTTGGGCAAGTAACAATTCTATGAACTTTGGCTTGTTAAAAAAGAAAAAGAGGACTGGGGATATAGCTCAGTTGGTAGAGTGCCTGCCTCACAAGCACAAGACCCTGGGTTCAATCCCCAGCACCGCAAAAGACAAAAAACAAAAACAAAAAAAAAATGAAAAAGATGAAAGAAAGGAAGGAAAGAAGAAAGAAAAATGGGGGTAAATAACATACCTATTTCATAGACTAACTGAGGCTGTGAAAGGTATTCAACATGGTAACTGGCACAGAGATAGTACTTAGTAAATCCTAGCTATTGTCATTACTATGCCATAAACCAGTGTAAGGCAAAATGAGGACTATTACCTCCCACCATTTTTACAGAAAGGAAGTTGATACCCAGATAGGGTGTGGCAGAGAGGCAATCACAGATTTCCCACAGGTCTCCTAATTCTTTGTATCTACTCTTCTGGGCCACTGACTCCATTGACCCTGGTTCTGGCAAGCAGTTGAATCACTTCCCTGGGTTTTGGTTCCCTGGCCTTAAAAGTGTCTCCTTAGAGACACACCATGCCATTAGTTCCTTGGGAGAAATAGCAGAGCAGAGTTTAGGCAGGGAATATGAGAAGCCCAGAGGGGAGGGAGGAGGGAGGCTTCTAGTGCTCTGTTCCCCATCTCTTGGCCCCTTCCACATCCCCATGACCCAGGGTTACAAGAGAATCAACTTCTCTAGGGCTTGGGACACACAACCTTGGGAGGTCTCTCGGACTTCATTCTGGCTTCCTAGCTCATTCTTTGGACTAAACATAAATGTGAGGAAGCATCATAGGGAAGGGTTTGCCATACATGCTTGGGAATTAGGCCAACTTGAATTCTAGTTCTGGTTCCACTTTCCAACTGAGTGACCATGGGCAAGTTATTAAACATCCCTGAGCCTCAGTTTCCCTATCTGTAAAAGAGAGAGAACATCAAATTTACTTGACCTGAGATTCAGGAGAGGGAATATTCATTAGTTCCATCAATCTTTGAGCCAATCATTTATTCATTAATCAATGAATATTATCGAGGGTCTGCTATGAGTCAGGCAATGTGTTGAGTATTGGAATAATAACAACCACCACAATCGTTCATGTTTATCAAGGGCTTATTATGTACCAGGTATTTGTGCTTAGCACTTTAAAAGAATTTGCTTACTTTGCAATGATCTGTCCTCAGAGTCCATGCACAAATGGAAGAGAAAATATAGATCCCAAAGGATGTTAGAATAGAATAGGCTGAATCAGAGGAAATGAAATAAAACAGGAAAAATGTCAAATTATCCATCTTAATTCATGAAACTAACTACACAAATACAGAATGTGAAAAAAAATGTGCTTTCACAACCTCAGATAGCAAAGAAATAGTGTAGGTGGATATGAACTCAGTGGAGTTAACTAAATATAATATGGCTGCCTAAATGCCACAGGTGTGAGCTTCAGGGCTGGGAGTGCAGATGAATTGTAGAGTGTTTGCCTGGCAGACATGAGGCCCTGGATTTGATTCCCAGCACCACATACACACACAAAATAATAATAACACACACGTAGAGTACAAACCCAAGGTAACTGTTCATTGATTTTCTGACTTCTTTACCTAAGCCTTAGTGGAAGGGAGAGAGGAAGATATGATAGTGAGACGTCTAGAAATAAGGTCTACGAGATTTAGCAGCAAAAACTAGAGATAGAGACATAGGGATGGAGGAGAAGGAGGAGGAGGTGGAGGAGGAGGAGGATGAGAAGTAGGACAACGACGATGACAAAGGCCTCAGCAGCTTAAGGAAACATGATCACAACCTTCAGGAACTGAAGGACTACTGTAGATAATAGAAGTGATCAGGTTTTGTGTTTCCAGAGAACAAATCTATGCACAAGGAGACTTAGAGTCAATTGCTGTCATGTGTTGTGCAGTTCCTGGCACCAGGCACTGTGTTACATGCTTTTAATCCTTATTTCATTCATTCCTGCAACCATCCCAGGAGATAGCTGCTATCCTCTCCATTTTACACATGAGTTACTATACTATACTGCTCCCTGGGCAGATTTCAAATGAATTTAAAGGAGAGATTTTTAAGTCTAAAGATGAAATAGGCAAAATACCAAGTTCTTTCTATGGTCAAAAAGAGCTTGCATAATTATTTAGGAAACTGGAGAAGGGATTAGAGTATAGTTTAGGGGAAGAGAAAATGGCAATACAGGAGAGGAAGTTGACTAGATAAACACTGAGAGTTCCCTCCAATCCAGCACATTAAACCTAGGTCGGAGCTCTGGGGTCATACTGTGTGAAATCAAATTCCAGCCTTGCTCCTTATACTATCTGCATGACCTTGGACAAGGTTACATCTTTCTTTCCTAAAATATCAAATGTGGACAAAAATACTCTCTATGTTGTAGAGCTATACCTAAAGTATATGTAAAATCCTTTTAACAATGTCTGACCTGCAGTAAGCATGAATGAACCTTAGTCACAATTATGATTAATCGCTATTTTTCTGTGGTGCTGGGGATTGTAAAGAGTGCCTCACACACACTAGGCAAGCACTGTACCATGGAGCTATACTCCTACCTTACCTACAATTATTGGTAATGGCAGAATCAAGGTTTTTTAAACATGATATATTAAATACTAACATAGAAGTAAAGAATGATGAAAGAAGCAGAGCCTTGTGGTGCATACCTGTAATCCCAGTGGCTTGGGAGGCTGAGGCAGGAGGATTGCGAATTCAAAGTCAGCCTCAGCAATTTAGCAAGGCTCTAAGCAACTCAGGGAAACCCTGTCTCTAAATAAAATACAAATACAAAAAAAGGGGGCACTGGGGATGTGGCTCAGTGGTAAAGTGCCCCTGGGTTTAATCCCTGGTACCCCCCCAAAAAAGATGAAAGAAACATATGATAATTTAACTCAGGTAAATAAGAAAAAGAAGTTAATTGAATGCTTAATTGACAAGTGGGTGAAACAACAGAGAAAGGTAGGAAGGATGGGGGACAAGGGATTTGACTGGGTCCTGAAGGATGAATGAAATTTGGATGGGGATTGAAGAAAGACATTTGCAGAAGACAGACTATGTGAGCAAATGAATAACAGTCTACAAAGTGGGGAAGTCATATCCTCCCTGAAATCACACGTGTTGGTGAGTGGTTCCATTAACTCTGAGGGATGGCCTCAGCTGAGGGTTTCCAATTCCCTTAGGTATGGGCACTTGAGGCTGTCCACTTGACTTCTGAGAGCTTCTCACTTGGAGAACAGAGGAAACTGAGTAGCCAGTGCCTCAAAGGTCAATCACTAAAGAGATGGTGAGGAAGGAGAACAATAGTAAAAATTGGTACCAAGAACTTCAGGATACACATAGCAAAGTTTGGACACCCAGGTTATGTTCATAGAGTAAAAATGATCCTTGAAAAATATTTAAATATTTTATTCTGTCTTCTCTTAGCAACCTTAACATAGCCATTTTCCCCCCTCCAGTATCAAAATGGGATCTTTTTAAAATTTTTTTTTCTTTTTTCTTTTTTCCCACCCCCTGTTTAAATTTTACTATTTTATATATATATATATATATACATATATATATATATATATATGTTGTTGATGGACCTTTATTTTATTCACTTATTTATATGTGGTGCTGAGAATCAAACCCAGTGCCTCACACATGCTAGGCAACCCCAGCCCTCAAAATGGTATCTTTGATTGAGGTACATATAAGTAGTTGGCTTGCATGTAAAGGCCATGTTGTAAGGAAAACATTTGTTTTTAAACAACAGAATCACAGTCAGCTTTGGAGATGTGAAAGAGGAAGGAACCAAGAGCAGCTGTGGGAACATCAGATTCATGCTCCCATTTCAAAAACACATAATAAAATTTACCATTTTAATCATTTGTTAGTATACAGTCAGTACTGTTAACTATATTCACATTGTTGTGCAATGAATTTCTAAATATTTTTCATCTTGCAAAACTGAAACTGTATTCCCATTGAATAATAACACCCCATTTCTCAGCCCCTGGCAACTATCCTTCTATTTTCTGTGTCCTGTTTTCTTTTTTTAAATAACATGTATAAGTGAATCTTAACATATTTCTTGTTATTTTTCTTTTTATGTTTCCCCTAAGAAATAAAGTACGTTAAATGGGTATATAACATGACTTTATTGTATTTGTAGATTGAATAATAACAGTCTTTAAAAGGAACTTACAGTCTAGTTGTACAAATGGACATGCAAATAATTTCCATTTGAAGTGCCAGAAGCTGGGGATAGTAGCATAACCTGTAGCTATAGCTACTTGAGAGGCTGAGGTGGGAGTATCACTCGAGTCCAAGAGTTTGAGGCCAGTTGCCAACCTGGGAAACATAGTGAGACCTCATTTCAAAAAACAGTTCAATGAGAAGGTTGTGGGGGTAGCCCAATGGTACAGTGCTTGCCTAACATGCATAAGAAGACCTTGAGTTCAATTCCCAGTGCAGCAAAATACAAAACAGAACAAAAAACCACCACACCCACCAAAATGATGTTTTCTAAGATAACAAATATATATACAAACATGAAAATGTTAAAAAAAAAAAAACAGAAGAAAATTTCAACTTTGGAGCGGGTGGAAAGAGCTGGGATTCAAAGTGGTGGTAAAAAATACTTTAGCCTTGGGGTGGAGATAGGGCCCAATTTTGTAGCATTTACTTAGCATGTATGAGGCCCTGGGTTCGATCCTCAACACCACACACACACACACACACACACACACACACA